>CAIGRP010055961.1:9430-33036 GCA_903798385.1 Fraxinus cuspidata
AAAAAAAAAAAAAAAAAAAAAAAAAAAAAAAAAAAAAAAAAAAAAAGGCAGCCATACAGCGCTGTCAAGCACCCGTATGGCTTCTGTGAGCAATTCCCTATACAAGGTTAGAAAGATTCGATATGAGAAGAAATATTGTATAATTAATTAAATTAGGAATATTATATAGCATATAACAAAAAATCATATATCGTTAAAAACACAACTTAATTTGTAATTTTTCCTTCTTTTAGGGCAAAGCTATCTTAAAACTGTCAATATTTTTCTCTGAACACCCATAATCTATCAAGGTTGCCAATAATTTCCAAAATCCACATTATTAATCAAATTTATGTATTTGACCATAAAAATATCAGAACACGGTTATTTTGACTTCGAGATCAATGTCCAACTCAAGTGATAAGAACAAAGTCTTATCAGGTCGATTACCTTGGTTCGAGTCTTTTATAGGATTTATGGTCAAAATTAGGGGAAAAATGTATTTTGAGTCCCAAATTATCTCTTAATCAATTACTTATTTTTATATGTTATTTAGCTTCTATTTGAGCTCCTTGTTTAAAAAAAAAAAGGGTTTGTAAATGACATTTTTTTTTTGAAAAATATGTAGTTAAAAAATAAAAAGCAAGTAAAATTTTTTAGGTTATGCATAAAATTATTTTATTTAAAAAAATGAGTGCTCAAAAATAAATTTGGAAAAAAAATAATTTTTTAAATAATGGATCTCAAACATAGACTTATTAAAACAATGTCCAATTAAACATGATGTTCAATTGGTTTATAATCAATTACTTATTTTCTATAATGATACTTTATTTTATATCAAAATTTACATTAATCTTATGAATGGATTGACCATTTAGAAGAATGCTATAGTGGGAAAGGGTTGAAACCTGAAAGTGCGTAAAAAATCATGTCATTTTTCTACACGTTTAATGGGTCCACTACACTTGCCATATTGTCTCTCAAAAACAAAAGTGATCCAGCTGGCTAACATGCATTTCTCTCTAATTAGTCAACTAAATTTATTCTAATTTCTAATTGTGGATTTTAGAATATTCAGTGATTCTACAATATTAGATATTTAAAAAGAGAAATGCGGCAAATGCCTCGTGCATTTTTTTTTTTTTTAATTAGATGATTATAAACTTTAATTTGAAGAGTAAATTCTATCACAGAAAGCTATTGATGATGCTAAGGTGTTGGAAATAAATGAAATTTATAATCACAATCTATTTTAGGTGGGTCCAATGTTTCATTAAAATTTAGGTAATTAATATTCGATATTAAATTAGCTTAACGGGGTATGTAATAATTGAAAAAAAGTTTGAAAATGGAGCTCTATTATATGATTTAGCCCATGTCTGGCTCTCCATTTTAATTACGTATTTTATGAAATTCACAATTTTTATTAATTTTTTAATAATACATTTTATTAAATATTTATCAAAATCTACAAAAAAAATTTAATTTGTAACGATAGAACTCTGATACAAGTGACATGGCACTTAAGTGTCACACGCCTTAGTATAAAATAATATGATATAATAGCTTAAATTGTTCTGTGTATAAAGGTGCAAAGAAACCGAAAAAATCTATAAAAAGAACATTTATAATAGTCAAAAGCGATAGTTTCATTCTAACGTTTTGGTCCTTCCCAAATTACATGAGACACATTTAGAATTAATGCTTCAAAACTAAAGAACATTAAGCCAAAATTTATTATTTATTAAATTATAATTTTGTAATCGTCATCAAATTTAACAAATACTTAAAAACAAATCTTTCCTTTTTGAAATAACCAAATCACATAATTGATTTTTTGACCCTTTTCAATCACACATTGAAAAGGAATAATTTATAATTACCTATTTACCAAACAAACATATGTATTGCTAAAAAAACACAACTTAATTTGTAATTTTTTTTCAAGGCAGTTGCTACCTTGAAATGGGAAAAAAAAAAAAAAAAATTGTAATACGCCTACCAATATTATCAATGCTGTCTCCAAATCCTATGATCAAGAAAAATATATTTGTTTGACTATAAAAGGTAAATTTACAAATATTTTCAAGAGAGAAGTATTTCGAGAAAAGTATTCTTTCAGTATTCCTTGTTTTACAATCCAATTAATAGATTAAAGTATATGCGAGTTCATCAATCTTTTAGTAAAATATCAGTTGGAGTCATTAAATTTTAGTTTGTCTTATTTGAGTCATTACACTTTAGTTTAGTTTCAATTCTACGTCTCCTCATTAGTCACTCTGTTACTAAAAATAATGTCCAATTGAGTGTGATGTTCGTTAAATTTTTCACCACAAGAAATACGTGCTATATCCGTAAAGATGACTTTGTATTGGAATAGACATAAAAACCAATGGTGTTATCTTAGAGATGGGAACATCCCAATTTGATCTGGTTCCATAAATAACAAAATTAAATTGAATATCACTAAATGTTTCAATAATGGAACAATAACGTTTCATCTCTAATTATGGAACCTAACAGATATATTGAAGTTACTAAAGGGATGTTTAATTCTTATTTTCTCAAAATAAATTTTTTTCTTTCTTCTTTTAAATCACGCATTTTTCATTAAAATAATATTACACGCAAATTCAAAATTTTTCTTTAATTTTTAACCACATATTTTTCATTAATCTACTATTTCAAAATGAATTCTTTCCCTCCAAATGGGGCTCAAACAATGGCTATATATGATCTAGAATTTGTGAAATTTGGGATATAAATTGATCTTTAGTTAACAAAATAATATGAGATTAATTTAGTTATGGAAAGAAAATAGTAAAATCTTATTATTCAATTAAAATAATTAATAATATAGGATAGGAATTGACTCACCAATTGAACCACTGGATCACTAGTTGGTTGAACAACTAACCTATTGACCTGCTACATGTTTTGGTTAAGTGTTCGGATCGTTTCTGACAACTATGCCCATAACCCATTCCACACGTAATATCTTTGCCAAAATCTCTCTTTATCCATTTTGAAAAGAATGTCGCTCTCTCTACAACACAACACAGCTCTCTCTCTCTCTCTCTCTCTCTCTCTACATACAAACACAAATAGATACATTGTATCTCTCTCCACCCATTTCACAGGTTGGCAAGGGCAGCTGTTGACAGCGCCACTGTAGAACGTGATGACAGCTCGCCTAACGTGTGCCTGTACAACGACGTTGCTATAGCAGCGCTGCCTATTGCTGCTACGTCGTTGCTTACTATCGTCTATATGTGTAGGTGCACTGATCTACTTCTTTCCACTGATTTCTAATGCAATGGTTGATCTCCATGCAGCAACGATGGCCGATTTGTGTGTATGTGTACAGATCTTTGTATACGTTTAATTATTTGTGTGAGTGTGAGTGTGTGCGCGCGAGCAAATTTGTGTGTATGGAAATGATGTCGATCTGTGTGTTTGTGTGGTAGTGGTTGTTTATTGGAGGAGATGGTAGTGTGTTTGAGGTGGTTGTGTTTCGAAGGTGGATCTGAGGCGACAACAGCGTTTTGGGTGGTACCGACGGTGGTGGAGGGTGTAGGGTGAGATGGGAAAGATGAAGGGTAAATTTTAAACAATTAGTTGAGTAATTGTGATCAATTAATTTTGATAATTTATAATTGAAAATCAGTTGTAAACAATGAATTTGATAATTTTTAAACATAAATAAGTTGTGACCAATTTATTTAATAAGTTATGATCGAGAAATAAGTCATGATCAATTAATTCGATAATTTGTGATCGATAAATAAGTTATGATTAATAAAATTTGTGTTTTGTGTGAGATTTAAGTAGTGATCAATTAATTTGATAATTTGTGATCGATAAAAAAAACTATAACTAAAAAAATTTGTAATTTGTGATTATCACGTTCCGTGATTGTGATTTGTATGTAACTCTGACTATAAATTATATGCTATTGTGACTTTAGCCTAATTAATTAGTACCACATGATTTTTGAGAGAATTGCACAAGTTTGTCAATTTTAGAAGTATATCTTTAAAGGTACTAAGTTATGTATTTTTCCCATGATACAAGCCTTTTATTTTTATTTATTTTTTAAATTTTATGAACCTTTTAATTTTTAAGCATTTATAGACCTTCTAAATTGATTATTATAATTTCAATATACACGAAAAAAAAATTAATTAGAAAATGGATATCTTTCTTATTTACTAAAATAAAGAGATAAATACAATAACAGACCCAGCTCCCGATTAGGGGGCGCGGTCGTGCGTGCTGGTATTCGTTGGAGCAATGGAATGGAGAAGTAAGGAGGCCTCCAGACTTGCTTATTTGCTAAAATAAAGAGATGAACACAGTAGCAGACTTGCGTCTAGCGAAGAGGTGCGACCGTGTGTGCTGGGATCCGTCGAAAATAGTGGAATGGAGAAGTAAGGAGGCCACGGGACTGCCAAAGGGTAGGGGAACTCGAAGCCATGAAAGAGATGAAATGAAGGTTTGGTTGGGCCTTTTTATTTTGCAGTGGGCTTTTATTTTGGGCATTTTTAAAACAATCAGTATTCCAATGACCAAAATTCAAATACCCATTCCATTGTCAATTATTCAATTAGAGGTTGTGAACGTGAATAATAACGTTACCCATTTCCAAATTCCAAACACTTTCACTTAAATTGCGTAAAGGATATCCCGGTTCCCATTGGGAATTTCTCTGTCCCACTTGATGGGTTTTATTGGCCCGTACAAACTTTGAATGGTTCATCTATTACCATGTAGTATTTGGAATCTATTAGTCATAATGCTTCTTGTGATTAGCCTGGTTTGGGCTCTTATGAATGTTTTGTACTTACTTTATTTTCATTTTGATAAGATGATTTTTGGGCATTCTTTTTTGTAATTTGTTTTGGTAATCGTCGATTAGTTAAATTTTTTGATTTAGTTGTTTATTGTTGTAAATTGGAATTATTCTATGGAGATTCTTTTAGGTTTTATGTCTTTGTGATTTGTGAGATTTTTCTCCAATTTCATCTTTTGTACTTGGGTTTCTGCTCTAACTTCTATAATTTTTTTCCTTTTATTTATTACTTGTTTCTACAGGTATTGATATTTGATTTATCAAAACCCGTGTTTCAATTTTAGCCCTTATTTGGTACTCATTCTTTTTAAAATAAATTTTTCTCTTTTTTCATTTTTAATCATACATTCTCCAACTAAATACTATTTCAAAATACATTTTGAACAAAAAATGGGACTCAAACAGGTTGTTTATTATTAAAAGTTATTAATACTCCAATAGCTGTAGCAGATCTTGATTAGACATTTTTGAATGTGTTTGTGATCATATTTATGTTGGGTCATCTATTTATCTCAACACAGTAACTTTCACGCACAGAGAATTTTTTTTTTTTTTTTTTGCGACAAGTAACACTAAAATTTTTCTATTGATATATGAGGGGAAACACGCTCACGTCAATTTTGTTAGGAATAATGCTTAATTAGTTGTAAATAATGGATAAACATCATTCAAATCTTTGTAGTCCCTTTTGATGTTCTAAGATTTCTTTTTTCAGCATTTAGTTTCGTGTTTTTTTTTTTTTTCATTTCACACTAGTAAATATCCGTTTTTCACTATATTCACCCTTTCTTCCTGCCAATCCAATCTATGCCATACATTTGTTCGATTTTACTGCATGTAATGGGGTTGTATCATGTATTTTTTTTCTTATTATTTTGGGTTGTATTGAATCATATTTTTCATATGTATATAATTTTAATATTATTTAATTAAATATTAATAAATGATCACGCTAATGCGACTGTTGACTATCAACGACATAGACCGCCCTAGCTCACCAATAATTCTGGATCCGTCATTGGATGGATACGTTGTAAATTTACAAATTAAACATAAAACAAAATATATAACAAGAGATGCATTGCAATTTTGAAGATTGTAGTTTAACTGATCATATACGAAACATGAAATGAGAGATTTTTAAAACACTGCTTAGTAGGGTAGGATTAATAGTTGGCTAAGATGCTAAGTATGGATTCAAATACAAAAGAAAAATGGGTTAGTTCACGATTTTTGGTTTAGAATATTAGAATTAAGAATCAAATCAGAACATATCAATTTGGCAATTTGGGTAATATTAGGTCTTGATATTAGAATCGAGAACTTGGTCAAATCGGTTGGATCTCGATTTTTACTTGATCAACCTGGTTGGATCTCGATTTTAATATTCAAAAGCGAGCAAAATAGAATTAGGTTCCAATTCGGTCCACGAATGTTCAATGGCTAATACAACACTTGCTATGTTTGCTGTGAAAAGTGATCCAGCTGCAATACATTAGAGTTTATTATGCATAATTGTAATCAGTCAACTCAATTGATTCTAATTTCTAATAGTGGATTTAAGAATACTCAACTATAAGGTACTATGAATAGAATGCCTTGTGCATTCATGGTTGATTGTTTGATGTATGTGTATCATTTATTAACCATTCACTACAATTACATGTTAATCAGTTAGTGCAATTACATGACTTTCTTTCCACCCACTATACATGTTGGTATATGTATATATGGATATAATATTATAGTTTATACTAATTAATTACTTTATTATTGGACATAATATGAGTTATTTATTGGCAAGCTCTAGTGCAATAACAACTGCTTTGTACTCTGACTCATTATTTGTAGCATTAAATTCAAATCGGAGTGCACATTGTATTTCTGTATGGCTGTCTAGGCTAATGAATATGACTCATGCGCCCGAGCCCGAGGAGTTTGGTGCTCAATCTACAAATATCTCCCATGTGTCCACGACATCAATGGCCGGTTTGTCTCCTGGCCCCCGAGGCCTTTTGGTGAGTTCTGCAATGAAGTCGGCCAAGGCATGTGCTTTGATCGAGGGTCAGGGCTTGAACTCGATGTCAAACTTCAGTAGCCTACTGGACATATCGGACTTCTGAAGTACGTGCTTGAATATGTTGATTCGTGAGCACTACAATTGGATGAGATTGGAAATATTGTCTTAATTTCCATCCTGCTACCACCAGGGCAAGAGTGAGTTGTTTAGCCAATGTATACCTGGTTTTCATATCAAGTAGTACCTTGCTTACGTAGTAAATTGGCTGTTAAGCTTTGTTGATCTCTTTCGCCAATACGACACTTACTGCATTTTGAGAAACTGTCAAGTATAAAAACAGAGTATCTTCAGACTCTAGTCTTGTGAGAACTGGTGGTGTTGCTAATGTTTGTTTGAGCTCCTGGAATGCCTTTTCACAATCCTCGTTCCACTTTAAGTTTTGATTTTCCTTGAGATATTTGAAAAAAGGAAAGCACATATCCGTTGCGCGAGACATGAACTTGTTCAAGGCTGCGATCCGACTCGTCAATTTTTACACCTTTTTCTTGCTTCTAGGGGACTTTATGGACGTCAGTGCCTGTATTTTGTTCGGATTGATTTCAATTCCCATGTGCACGATCTGAAGCCCAAGAACTTGCTTGAGACTACCCCAGCACGCATTTTACTGGATTTAATTTCATGTTATATTCTTGAAGAGCATAGAACACTTCTTTAAGATCCGCAATATGTTGGTTTGCTGCTTACTCTTGACTACCATGTCATCCACATAAGCCTCAATATTTTTTCCAATCATCTTAGCAAAAAAATTGTTGATAAATCTCTGATCCCAAATGGCATGACCCCTATAACAATATATGGTTAAGCCAACTATAAATGATGTTTTTTCTTGATCTTCCTCAATCATGAGGATCTGATGATATCTAGAAAATGCATCGAGGAAGCTATACAATTTATGGCCCGCATGCAGTCCACGAGGCTATCGATCTGAGATAGTGGATAGTTATCGTTTGGGCATGCCATATACCTTATTAAGATTTGTGAAGTCAACACATAAACTCCATTTGTCATTGAGCTTCTTGATGAAAAAAAATGTTGGCGAGCCATTCGAGTACTGAACTTCCCGAATAAATCGAGCATTGATCAATTTATCAATCTCCTCCCGGCGTTATGGTGCAAGCTGTCTCTTTCTTTGCTTGATCAGCTTAGCTCCTGGGTTAATATTAAGTTTGTGCTCTTCCATAGGAGCAAGTCTTCATCTAAGCTCGGGCTTGGGGTTCGAATGACAAGGTTTGCATGACGTTTGTACTTATTCCCCCAAACACTAGTAATATAGCACTATCTAGCAGCTGATTGGTCTCCACGTACTACTCCTACGCCGGTGGAAGGTAGAAACAATATCTTTGATCTTGTTGAGTAATGGCCTCCTCAGAATGGCATTGTAAGCCATTGAAGCACGGACTACTTGGAATGATGTAAATTCAGTCACCTGCTTTTGATCCAATCCCAATGTAAGGGGAAAATTGACGACTCCCTCCAAGATGATCGTATAGTCCCCAATTCCTTGAAGTGGGGTTTTGACTACTTTGAGCTGTTTGGCCAAAATCTCCATCCCAAGTATGCCTCATAAGATAGTATGTTGGCTGCGTTTCCATTGTTAACCAGAATTTTCTTCACCTCAAAGTTAGCTATCATGGCTAATATGACCAATACATCATCGTGAGGATGTGATAAGCCTTCCAAATCCTGTGGCCTAAATGTGATATCTTCTAGGTTGTCATGAATTTGCCTTGAACTCGGGGTGTATTGCTCGGATACTGCTTATGCCCACTGTTTGAGTCTCCTCCTAATGCTATAGCCTCGACAATAATGTTAATGGTTCCTACTGTAAGCTTGTCATTCTCCGTTTCTTCGGGACCTTTTCCCTTGTCACGATTTTTCCTTGGGCGTTTGTCATGACTGACATATAAACTTAGAAATTTCATTTTTATTAGGGTCTCAATCTCCCATTGGAGGACTTTGTAGTTCTTCGTTGTGTGCTAATGATCCCGATGATAATCATAATACTTGCTCCTATCTCGATTATTAGGAAGGGACTGCATCCTTGAAGGCCATTTAAGCTCCTTCATAACCTTAATCTCCATCACAATGTTAGATCTGGAAGTGTTCAGTCGAGAGAATAACGTCGACTGTGTCTCATATCTCTGCTTGTTTCTATGAGCTTGCGGATAATTATTAGAATTGTGTTGTCTTTTATGTTCGGATTTCTCCGAGGTCGGATGGGGGATTTTCCTCGGGTCCAATATCCCTCCATATTAATATATTTTTCTACTAGTGTAAGGAGCTCAGTCACCGACTTCAGTGGGGTTTTTGACAAAGACATATTGAAGGCATAGCATCTTATGGCATATGTGAGGGCAAAGATTGCTACTGTTATGTGAAGGTCAAGTATCTGAAGTCTTTCCTTATTAAACCTTGACATAAAGTTACACACGGATTCGTTTGGTCCTTGACGTAGCTGTATGAGAGAAATGGTTGTTTTATTGATGCGTTTGCTACTGGCAAAGAATGCAGAAAAATTGTCGGCCAAATCAGAGAATGAAGCAATGAAATTAGGCTCTAAATTAGAGATCCAGTCCCTAGCAGCGTTAGTGGTCTTGTCGTACTCCTTCATGTGGGGGAGTTTGAACCGGTCTCAAAGTTATAGAAAAGTACATCGGGTATGAAAGGAGTTTTAGGGGTAAATCCTATCATCCCCTGGATGTTCTATTGTAGTCCAGTAGTGATCACATCCTGTATGATTCGGTCGAGTTCACTTGAGTCCATAGTAACCAACCTCGAGGTCGAAGCCACTGGAGGTACGCCTGAGGCCCTAGATCAACCATTATCGTGGGCATCACGAGTATCCCGAGCTCGAGCATCGGCCGTGAATCCCTCTAGTTGTCCTGGTGTTAAGCTCAGTACCTCCTCTTACGTTGGATGAGGATTCTCCTGGCTTACTAATTGAGTTAGCGTTGCAACCTGTTGACGAAGTTCTTCAAAGGCTCCTATTGTAACCGCTTGTGGTTGGGAGGCTGGTATTGCTGTTAATTTTCCTTTATGAGCTTGGGGCTTCGAGGTATGAGGGGGTCCAGTGCGGATGAGCTTGCTGGAGGAAGACCTGAACGTGCGTTGAGCATGGCTTCTAGAAGCGTTTCCCACGACGGCGCCAATGGTGCTATAAAAAATTGTTCCTGTTAATTTTTGAGCTTGACGACTGAGAACGAGCATGAACGAAATCTTTCGGTACCTAAAACAAAGGTGTCAAGGTGTGTCCTCGTCGCCCTTCTGATGCTTAAGTTAGAGAGAATTTTTTAAAATACATATTGAAAATTATGTGAAAAAAAGGTACCTAGATAATGAATTAGGGTTCTATATTTATAGAGGAAGGTAGTACTTTCATGATAGGATTATGTTATTGAAAGCACTAGGTGTTCTACCATTCGTAGAAGTTAGAACATGATTTGCATTGTACCACCAATGTGTTTAGATAAAGAAAAAACTTTAGCAGTAGAATCCTTATAAGAAGAGATAGTATATTTAAGCAAGACTCAAACATCTTCGAATTTGATAAGCCTTGTCATATAGGAGAGTCCTGCTAGGTCAGAGTTTGCTAGGTTCGAGATTAAGACATGACCTCAAGTAGGTCCTAAGCTAACATGAATGTTGTTCCCGATGATATATCCCAAAGAAATCTTTCTGATGAAGAGGTTCCCTTATGGACGCGATGATATATGTACCTGAGCTCAAGTGCCCGAGGATGTGGGTACGAAAATTGGTGGGATGGGCAGCATTGCTCCTTGGGTTAACATTGTCGGGGTCATGCCTATATTGAGATCATCAATACTGTTTGGTCCTTCTTGGCCCCTCATAGAAAACTAGCTCAAATATCATTTTTACCATATTTAGAGCAATCTTGGAACTCAAGTTGTACAAAACCACATCCCTGTCATAAGATAGGTCTTACCTGTGTGTCAAGGTATCAATGTTTTAGATCAAAATTTTCTGCAAGACTTTGTATTTTCACAACAATCTGGAGGCTAGTAAGTTGTCAACTTTGTCACGCCAATTCATGCATGTCATTTCCATAGCCATCTCATCATTTTTTAGTCCTTCATCAACAACCTTTACCACTTCCTCCATTCTGAGACAGTCTCTCAATTCTAATGGACTAAAGCTAACAAGTATGCCCCTAATGTAGGTCTACCACCTAAATGGATTCCCCTACTTTTCCAATATTTCTAGGTATGTTGGCAAAGAACTCTTTCACAATAGTCTCATTAAACTTGTCGCCAAAAGTTAACAGCATTTCTAATGTATGAAACCTAACAATTCCATCCAAACATATTCTCACAAACTCTTATGTCAACAATTTAAATTCCTCTATAATTTTTATGAACAATTCCGGATTAGAAATGGAAGTCCCAAACACTTTGTACACACCACCACCTGGTGTAGGCGATTTGGGCTAACTGGTTGGAGAGGGGTCTCATAGCCTTCTCCAATTTTGTTTTACTTTCAGTGTCTTGTTGGCTCCTCTTTAGTGGACAGGTAGACTTACATGAGTCATTAGCATTTTATTAAAAATTTCAAACTAAGAATTGGATTTTTCAAGCTCAGTTTCCTTAATGGCTTGGACTTCGTCCTCCTAGTTAGGTCTAGCTCCCATTTCTTCAGTTTGCCTAGTTGGTTCTTCATACCACCAGACCCATGATACTGGTCTATTTCTTCCTCACTGTTATCAACTTTGGAATCATGACCTCTGACTCCCTACTCTTATTATCTTCTACTGTCACATTACGGCTTGGGTAGGTTACGGGTTGTTTGGACTTCTGGCTGGATGAGCTACAGTAGGGAGAGAGTGCTCCCCCTTCGATGATAGACGCTTTGGAGTTTGTATGTGGGATTCATAAAGGTTTTACCCTTTCCTTTTCTTTCCCTTGTTTGTCACAATTGTTTCTGTAGAAAATAACTAGAAATAGGAAGTAAAACTGATCAAATGCAGAGATATGTTTGAGAGAAATTTGTAGAAGATGAAGTGATCAAGCCCTAGCTTCACTATTTGAAAAGGGAGAAATCATTTAATTTAAGTGAATTGCACACACGTAATTGCAATTAAGGGACGTGAATGTAGGATTTATTTTAAAACTATTTATGAACAATTATTCCATAACTATCCCCCACGTTTTCAATTTGTGCCTTTTTTACCTCCTTAATTTTGAATTCAATTTCGTGCTAAATCTCAAGTCCAATTATGGTAAACTAGTCCCTACAAATTCCATCCATATTTTGTTTTTCTAAAATCTGAAAAATTAATATCTTTCAATTTCATGAAGGTGAGATTTTATTGCCTAATCTAGATTATTGATTTGAAATTATGCTAAAAAGCCGCCACATGTAAATTATAGAAAAATAGTGAAATTCAAAGATAATATTAATTTTTTTTTTATTTTTGGGCAAATTTCTCAATTCATCTTTTCTCATAATCAATTCAAAATTATCAAGATAATTGAGAATCTTCCAATCGGATGTTTGTACACAATTAAATTCAATTAATTTCACAATTATGATATGAGTGTGTAATAGAACCATTCTGAATAGTTAATTATAACCTATACCTTAATTAAAATTGGCACTTGTAGTGACTAAGTACAGAAAGGTATTTCAAACCAGCCATCGTCTGAAATTCTCTACAAATGGAAAAATATGTGTTCAAGGCACGAGTATGTATATAATTGTTTTCTCTATTCTTTTAAATGCTTAATTATCATGACTTTCTATTTCATATTTTAACGTACAGTCTTTTGAATTTATGCAGTTGACTTTCACATAATCATAAAGATAAATGTTCTCGCATGATATGTGTTCATTATTAAAGATGGCTTCACACACTAGAGTGGTAGCCTTCTCATCCAATGAACCTGTCTGTTAACACAACATTATAATATAGTGCAGAGAGACATATATATTGATCATGGGTCATAAAATTTCAAATCTAACAATATCTAAAATCTTGGTAAGCAAATCAGCTAACTAACCTTCAGTATGTATGTGTTCTATGACAATTACATTTATTTCAACCAAGTCTCTAATCAGATAATGTCTAATGTCAATGTGTTTTTGTTCTAGGGTGTTGAAAATGATTTTTAGAGATATTTATAGCACAAAAGTTATCATAGAACATAGTAATAGAATACCGATCAATACCATAATCATTGAGCATTTACTTCATCTAGAGTAGCTGAGTACAGCAACTACCAGTATCAATATACTTAGCCTCTGTAGTAGATAAGGCTATGAGTTTTGTTTTTTACTCAATTAAGAAATAAAATTGTTACCCATGTAGGAATATCATTCGAATTAGATTTTCCTATTATCTATGTTTCATGCCCAATCAACATTAGTATATATATTATGTAAGATGAGAATTTGTATATCCTACAAGATGAGAATTTGAATTATTAGTATACCATAAACCAATACTTTAAGTGCTATTTATGTATTGAATGATTCTTCATAGCAACCAAGTGGGATTCATTTGGATTGGCTCAATATCACGTGCAGAGTCCAACACTGAAAGCTATGACAGGACGACTTCATATATAGCTGACTGCCTAAGATGTTCATGTACAAGTTGGGGTCGATGTCATTGCCCTAGTCATATCTGTAGATCTTCAGGAACGTGGCCATGGGAGTCCTGACTACTTTGGTGTTCTCTAGACCAAACTTCTTTACCAAATTCTTTACATACTTCACCTATGAAATGAAGATTCGTGAGTCAATCTCTTTGACCTGCAAACCCAAAAATTAGTTTAGTACACCAACCATATTTATTTCAAACTCATTCTACATAAGTGTAACAAAGTCTCTATTTAATCTCAACAAATATCATCAACAAAGATTTGTGCTACTATCAATCCAGATTTGATATGTCCGATGAATAGGGTCATCTCCCTCCCCTTCACTTGTATCATTTCTCAAGTAAAATAATTGTCAGTCTTTCATACCATGTATGGGGAGCTTGTTTCTTTCTATATACTTGAGTTTGAATCTATGGTCAGAAAGGTATGGATCAATGAATTATTTAATTGTTAAACATAGGCTTCTACATCGAAGATTCCATTTAGAAAGCCACTCATTGACATCCATCTGATATAGTTTGAATCCCATCGACATGCCACAGATAGTAGAAGCCTGATGGATTCAAGTATGACCACATGTGTGCAAATATCTCATCAAAATCCGTCACTTCTATTTGAGTGTATCCCTATGCTACCAATCATGTTTTCATATTTATATGACTTATTTTTTATGATCCACTTTGTTCCAATAACATCTGTTTTTTCCTTGTAGACTTTATAGACTCAACTATTTTCCGAGTGACCAAAGAATACTCTCTCTTCACTCTTAGGATCAAACGTTCCTAAATTGTTCTCTGCCATTTATTACATAACACTTACTACAAAACGTGCAAAAATACTTGAGATTTTGTTTCCTCATTTTCTAGATTTCATAAGGTGTTTGTAAGGTACATATTCTCAATAACACACGGTTTCAGATATAGCAAGCAGTATTTACAGCTTCAGCACAAAACCTAATAAGGAGTTTCTTACTGGTCAACATTATCCTAACCATCTCTTGTAAGGACTTATTCTTCCTTTCAACCACACCATTTTGCACAAGGATTTTAGGGGTTGAGAACTCATGGAAAATACCATCATCTTTACATAATTTTGAAAAAAAAAAAAAAAAACTAGCGTCTTCAAATTCCATGGTTACACTTAAGTTTTACAATTTTAATTCATTCAAAGTTTTTATTAGCAGTTTATTTTGTTTATCCAAAAATATGAACATTTCAAAGATATCAGACTTTTTCCCTTAAGAAATCTACCCAAGTATACCTAAAAAAGTTAGAAAACACATAAATATACATTTTTCCACTTAGGCTTTCAGTTTGAATTTGTTACATCAAGTCCATATGTAACAATTCAAGATTGTAAGAGGTAATAAGAAATTGACATTTTTTTCATGTGCAGTAGTTTGTTTACATTTTTGACATAAAACCACACATACCTTTAGGTTTTTCAGTGAGCTTGGAAACACCTTTTACTACATTGAGCCTGGTAAGTCTGACTAGGTCTCCATAATTCATTTGTCCCAAATGTTTATGCTAAAAGTCTGTACAGTTAGCTTTTGAAACATGACATGTCATTTCATATTAAAGTAGATAGCATTTATCACTAGATCTAGCACAAAACATAACTACCATCATTTTTAAAACTTTTCATGAACTTTTTATAAACATGATCATAAGATCACAAAGTTGACCTACACTAATCATGTTTGATTTTAAGCCCTCGTTTGCCCTCCATTAAAATTATAATTCATTTTCGCTCTCTTCTTATCAACCACACATTTTTCAATAAAATAATATTACACGTAAATCTAAGATAATTTCTTCTCTTTTAAATACACATTATTCAAAAAATATTTTTTCAAGAATTATAATCTTAAATAATGGCAAATAATGAGGACCAAACGATGGCTAAATTGACAACAAATAAGATATCATTTAAGATGGGGAGTCCGTCAATCACAATGGTACCAACACCATTTTCTTTGAGCCCCATACCAAAAAGTAACTAGATCACCTACATGACTCTTATAATTGGTTAGAATGGAACAATTACAGGTCATGTGTCTACTGTAGGCTTGTTAAAATACCAAGAATAGGACATAATATATTTATATGCTATACTAACAACACAGTAACTAAGATCACTCTTTCTTATCCAGACTTGTCTTATTCTAGCATTAGGATTGTGTGTTAAAACACTAGCAAGCAATTTAACCATTTTTGTAGCTTATCGTTTCATGTGAGACAAATAACGAAGTAATTTGTGTCCATATGAAACTACATTTTGCAGTACGATGTATCTTACCTTTATGATTTTGAGAGTTAAATCTTTCATGTTTGCTAGTTAGATTGATTTGAGTCAAGTGTTTGGAGTTAGTTTGAACCTGAAGCTATAAGTCAGAGGCTGCTACGACCTTGCTATCATAGATTCTATCTAGTTACTTCACTGCAGCTTTAGAGGTCTAGCCATCGATCTATCAGATCCGTAACAAACTTTAATTGATTAGATTCTTTCTTCGTCCCTTTTTTTTCATAACCCAAGCCCTTTTTGATGCTCGATGTTCTTCCATAACTAAGGACTTCACTTAGGTGGGTGGATTCAATGGTAAGTTGCTTGAATATTTCCTTAGTGTGATTTAGTTTAAGTTTGGTTAGAGCTTCTCCACTCTTGTTAGATGCAACCCAGCAGCGGCAACGAACTTTACCGTTCCTGTTCAAGCTTTCTTCTTCAAATAAATCCATGTAGAAGTGGCATAGTAGTAAAATCGGAGCCTGGACTACCAAATTGCAGTTACGTTTTGTTCGGCAGAAAGAAGCTCATGTTTGGCCGCACATGCTTTGTAGTGATGATTAAGGTGTGTGGTTCCAATGCATTTTTGCCATGTCAATCGCTGTTGATAATATTTACATACTGCTTTAGATTCTGCAACTCCATCGACCAGATGACCTGTTTGAATCAATTTAAAATGATCCCAACATTTTGCCTGTTTTTTCGAAAATATCTAATTCATGTTCATCATCTTGTCCCGCTTCGAAAACATCAACGTTATCCAAATGAATTGGATTATTAATTCCATGAGCATCGAAACTCGAAATATTTTTAGGAATAGGTACTTTGTTTAGACCGATGAATTCATTTCGAAATTAACTTTGCGGCGTGACAGGTGATTCACCCCCAATACCAAACAAGTTTTCAACAAATAAGTGTGGATCCATTTGTGAATTGGTGAAATGTATTAGTAAGTAACAAATCAAGAATTGAAACCAAGTTAACGTGTAAGCTTGTAAGTGAAAATTTGCATTGTGATAATTGATATCGACTAATTAAAAATTGAATGTAGAAGTAGAATTGAGAAANAAGTAACAAATCAAGAATTGAAAGAAAGTTGATGTGTAAGATTATAATTGTAAATTTGTAGTGTGATAATTGATATTGAATAATTGAAATTGAATGTAGAAGTAGTTGAGAAATGAATGTAGTAGTCTAGTAGATAGAATGTAGAATCAAGAATGTAAAATGTAGAAGAGACTAGAGAGTGAGAGTTGTTGGAATGTTGTGTGAAAAAAAATTGGGAATGGATTGGGGTACTTATCGGGAAAAAAAAAAGGGAAAAAAATTTAAATTGGTCGTTTTGGCCACTTTTAAAGTTCAGTGACTGTTTGTTATGGTCACTGAACTTTGAACACTGAAATTTAATCAGTGATCATTTTGATCACTATTTTGGACGAGCTCGTGGCTAGGCTCACTATTTTGGACGAGCCCACAAGCCTAACTCGTAGGCTAGGCTCGTGGACGAGCTTGTTGGCTCGCCCACATGTCGCTCGCTTGTGGGTGAGCCGTCGGCTCAACTCATGCTCGAGCTCATCATTTGACGAGCCCGAGCTTACGAGCGACTCGACTCATTTGCCACCACTATAAATAAATCATTGGGGGATTGACTTAAACTCATGAAGGAATCCAACCTTTGTGAATGAAGATTCCATGAATAATGTTCAATGCGCCAAAAACAATTTGCATTGCATGACTCATAATAGCACTATGCTATTTGTGTTCATTCCTTTGGTAATAATGCTAATGATTGTGACATTGGGAAAGGTGAAATGAGTATCGACGCGGGAAATCTCGTGAGGTATTAGCAAGCCTAAATCGATATTATCATAAAAACGTGGTTATGTGATTGTTTTATTTTTTATGACTAGAATCAAAATAGAGTGCATGACCATTAATAGCAAGCCTAAATTGATACTCTGTGTGACAATTGAAGTTTGGCCAAATGGACCTAATTCAAGGCTTAATCCATTATGACTCCTTCAAATAGAAATTGATCACTAAGTTATATACTATTTTGAAAGTTTAAAAATTATGGGGAATTATTGTAACATAAAAATAAGTTTTAGTTTTCCAGTTTTAACAAAAAAAAAAAAATCATCATAATTTTATATTGTAATTTAATATTTTGAATTAATTTGTAAAGGGTTGAATTTTTCACAATAGAAATGAGTGATTTTCGTTGTTTTAAATATAATTTGGAAACAACTTAATAGAAAACTATCATTACATTTTCGCATTCATTTTGGCAACTCGATCTTTATCTCTCTAAGGTAGTGCTCCTAAAAGTAAAACCAACTTTAAGCTATGATGATTTTTATCTTAGAGTCGTGTCGAGCTAAAACTATCAGCACGAAAGACCACACTTTTTTAGGATATCATCATTGATGTAATTCCCTAAAACTTGATTTATAACTCTCTTATTATATTTATGTTATTTAAATTTAATATGTTAACTAATAATCTACACATAAATCGCTTATTTTTTTCCAACACTTAACTTTACACGGTAAATAATAATGATGATGATGTTGTTGTTGTTGTTGCCACCCCCATAGTGACTAAGAAAATAAAATCAAAAGCATATCAAATGATAGATTGAACAACTTCATCAGTAGGCCTTGTTAGCCTTCAAAATCAGTTTTCACCCCATACTTGTTCTTCATTTTTTCATCAAATTCCTTCCCCTTGATCTCTGCAATTTTTGCTGCATTTGCCATGGATTCCTCTTGCACTCTAACAATTTTTTGTCTTCTCTTCTTCGCAGTCTCTTCTCTCTCCGCTTCCAATCCTTCGTATTCTCTCAACCAACAACTATGCACAGCACAAGTCAGTGTCAGCACGCCCAACTGCATAACAAACATGGCCATTAAAATCCCACATTCTAATCTCACCAAAAGCTTTGCCTCTCTAGGATCTCTCGGAGATTTTAGCATCGAAAGGCTCAACTTCTCCTTGGTGAACAAGGCCAAAATGCCGAATAATTGAGCAATAGATGAGGCGATGAGGAGGGTTATGTGGGTTATGTAGCAAAAGTGAGTGAGGTGAGAGTAAAAACCTATGAAAGAAGACAAAAGGGAAATGCAAGACACCATCAAGAATGCGAAGGCAAGTGAAGTTGGTGGCATTTTGATCAAAATTGTTGGAGCCAAAGAGGCCGCAGAGAGAATAAAGAGAATGAAATTCAGAAATGAGAGGAGAACATTTAGAAATGAGCATGAATTTCTAAGTTTTGAAGAAGCCATATTCAATTTGTCGGTGTAAGAAAGGAGGATTAATTTGGTTAGTGGAGAGGAAAATTTTAAAATTTATATAGGAGGTAAATTTAGCCATTGAGACAGCAATGAAAGCAACGGCTAAATTTTAGCGGGCCAACTTTTGATTTTGAATTGTATTTGGTTTCTGATAACACATTTGTGGGTCTATATATCCAAAACTTTTTGAAAAGAAAAATCCTTACTAAGGCTTTTAATGGGTTCACATCCATTTGAGTCCTAAGAAATATTATGATTATTGGATTATTTGAACCTGCATTTACTTTTGCCCCCAATTGTAATTAGGATATTGAATTTCAATGTTAGCACGTCACTTAGAAATAATAATCATAAACCAATGAAGATTTCCTCCGATTGGGTGGTCCTTCTTATGACTAAATAGAACATACGTAGTTTACCATAAAAAACCAACGAATGCAAACATGGCCATCAACATATATTTGCTCGTCACATAGTTGAAATAGGGTTAGTTGCACCAGCTGTCAACACAACTTTTATCCCAATTATAAAGAGGTCAACGAACTTTTGCGATATAAAGGATCAGTGGAATTCTGGAGACTAAATTGTTGTCAATTAATTTTATAAAGGATCAGTGGCGAGAATTTCGATCATCATTTGCGATATTAGAATAAGTTCGTTCTATGCAAATCTATGCCACTATCAGTAAACACTTTTTAAGGTAACCATTAGATCATGTGCAAACTCGAGTTAGAATTAATAAGCACGTACAATGCGAAGCCTTGTGCTCAACGTTGGGCGTGAATAGCAAGAACACAAAACGTGCAAATACAAAACTGCCAATTTAGCAAATTTACATCTTAGTTTCACTAGCTATTCCACGTTAGCAAAAATTGTTATTAAAATTCACGTGAATAAGAATGTAAATCTTGTTAAACATGACTTCACAACCATAGAATGAAGAACATGTGGATTGGTGAATAAAATGATAAAACTAAAGATTAGGTTAGAAATTTACAAATCAATAACTACCGCGTGGCATTATAGAAAATGACTTTGTTACCTTCTTAGCGTAATCAGAATCTATAAATAGACATAGTAGAGAACAAAGTAACACAAGAAAATCAGAATACACTCCTTTTAAATTGCCATTTATTTTCTTTCTCTTGTTTTAAGCATAAATTCAAAGAGTTTAGGAAGGTAAAATTCAAGTTGGGTGAGAGAAATTTGTTAATGTCAAATTTGAGGTCAACAAATTGATACAGTTTGTGGGAAATCTCGATACAAGATGATACTTTGAAGATTTTTAGGGGACAATTGAATGGAATTAGAACTCCAGAAGGAATGGAATACGATCAAAATCAATATCCAACCGCACAAGTTATATTCCAGATTGTTAGCCAAATATTAAAACCTATTTTTGGCATTGTAAACGTCCGAATTGGAAAACTTCTATCTCTAGAAAGGTTGTAGCCCCTTGAGTTAGCTTTCCAATTCACTTTGAATTGCCCCAATCAGATATTAAGACAGAAAGTTTTAGCCAAAATACTAACTGCTGTGCAGAGACAAAAAAATCCGCGCGCGAATGAAACTTTCCTTATTTGATTGGAACTCTTTTGGAAACCAAATTGGACGTGATTTTCAACCAATTTTCAAATCCTACAAATAATAACAGCAAAATACATGAAGTGGGGAAGATTTTACAAAGATTTTCAGAGAAAAAAGGCAAGAACACGAAGAACAACCCACAACACGAAGATCAAATTCAAGAATTCAATTGGTGATGTCGTCTACCCTCCGTTTGGGCAGCCTAATATCTAGTTGAAGGCCAATGTCATACATCTATTCCAGAATGGACATTAGTTTTACGGCAGAGCTGAAGAAAACCCACATACACGCGTCTCTCGATTCCTGGAGATGTGTCAACACTTCAGATATCAAGGTATCTCAGATGTTGATATCAGACTAAAGCTGTTCCCACACAAACTATGTGATAAAGCATAGGAATGGTTGGATTCTCAACCTATTGCCAGCATCAACACATGGAACGACTTAGCTCAGAAATTATGTACAAAGTTCTTTCCACCGTCCAAAATTGAAAAATTGAAGCATGAGATCTCTATTTTCTGTCAAGGTGATTCAGAGTCTTTTGATGAAGCCAGGAACAGATTCAAGAACATGCTTAGGATGTCCTCATCACGTATTAGCAAAGGACTCCAGGTGTAATATTTTTATGCGGGATTACTTCCATCATTCAAAAGCATGATGGATTCTTCGTCAAACGGCTCATTATCAACAAGAATCATTGATGACGCCTTGAAGTTATTCGAAATGGTAGCGACTACTACATCAATGTGGGCTTCCGAATGGGTAGTTCAAAGGAAAATGCCAGATGTATACAAGGTGGATGCTTACTCAGTATTATCTGCGAAGATAGACTCATTATTTCATAAGGTATAGAGTATATCACAGACAGCCAACACTACACAAACCAAAAATCCAAGCTGTGGGGAGTGTGGAGCAGATCATAACACAACAAATTGTCATATTCTGATACAAGGTATAGAACAAGTGGATTTTGCACAATGGGGACAACATCAACAGAGTAATCCACATTCAGATACTTACAACCCAGGTTGGATGAAACACCCAAATTTCTTGTGGACGAATCAGAATCAGAATAGGATACAGGATCAGTTTCAACAGGAGAAGAAATTTCAACTGGAAGAGATGTTCGGGAAATTTATGGAAAAACAAATCAATACATGGAGGCTAACAACCAGTCCATGAGGAAAATCGAAACAACTATTCGAGATCAGAGTACTACTATTATAAACCTGGAGACTTAAGTGGGGCAGATGGTACTTTCGATGACAAGTAGAGTGCCAGGTGCCTTGCCAAGCAATACTGAAATTAATCTCAATGAGCAGGTGATGGCCATACGTATTTTGGGAAATGAAATAATTAAGGATACATTTGTGAACGTAATCACCACCAGGAGTGGAGTACAACTGCCAGAAATTCATGTCAAGAAGCCTGCTGTGAGTAAGGAAACAATATCTTCTTCAAATAAAGAGCGAGTGGAAAAAACTGAACAAAAGATAGAAACATCCACCAAAGAAAGTTAAGATACACCACAAGTTAAGGCAAGTGTTCCTATCAATCCTTACGAGCCTTCTATTCCATTCCCACAAAGGTTGAAGAGACACAAGCTAGACCAACAGTTTGAAAAGTTTTTGGATGTGCTAAGAAAATTCCACATTAATATCCCGTTCATAGACGCAATATGACAAATTCCAAGCTATGAGAAATTTCTAAAGGACATGATATCAAAGAAGAAAAAGCTTCCAGAATTTGACCGATGAAAGCAGTGCAAAATTACAAAAGAAACTGCCTCCCAAGCTCAAGGTTCCAGGGAGTTTCACTTTACATATTTCAATTGGAGAAGCTGGTACTTTTAATACTTTATGTGATACTGATGCAAGTATTAACTTGATACCACTTTCTATTTTTAGGAAACTCGATTTGAGAGAGGCTAAGGCAACAACGGCGACTTTACAACTGGCTGATCGATCACTTACCCACCTAAGAGGAATTATAGAAGATGTGCTGATTAAAGTGGAGAAATTTATTTTTCCAGCGGATTTTCTTATTCTAGACATAGAAAAAGACAGAGATATTCCAATAATTTTGGGAAGACCATTTTTAGTAACAGGTCGAACTTTGATTGATGTGAAGAAATATGAGCTAATCCTGAGGGTAGATGAGGAGCAAGAAGTCTTTAAATTATATAATCCACCTAAACAACCATCAGCCCTCGACGAGCGTCAGTGTATCAATGAAGACGAACCATTCCTTCAACAAAAGTGTCAGAAGAGAAAACCAAAATTTGGGAAATTTCTTAGTAGAGACAAGAACGGAGAATTCAAAGTGTAGAGAGCTAAAAGAGGATGCAAAGCTGGAAATTGCAAGGAGTGCACTGGTGAATTCCTTCGATTTGAACCACCATGAGCTTACCGCAGTAAATTTGAGCTATAGACTGTAAACTAGCGCTGGTTGGGAGGTAACCCAACGTTTCTTCCCTTTTATTTATTTCGCTTTATGTGTTAGATTATGAATTTTTCATGTTTTTGATAATTTTAAATAACATTGAGTCATTCATCGTATTTACAGATTACAAAGAGTATATGTATGGTCCACACTACATTTCCTTCATCATATCTAGTTTCAGCAGATGGCGCATCTGGTTCCAGTTTCCCTCCACCACCTCCGTACTAATTCGGAGAGTATTCCGACCCCCATTTTTCTGTATCGTTATTTGCATTTGTCCTTTAATTTTGCATTATGTTCATTTTTAAACATTGAGGACACTGTTTTACATAAATTTGGGGGTGGGGGTAAAACTTTCATGTCATTTATCATGTTAATGCAGTTTTTGTGTGATTATTTGAAAAAAACAATTGTAGTTTTTATTCAATTTTTATCTATTTTTTTCTATATTAAATTATAATAATAGT
>CAIGRP010055963.1:0-14409 GCA_903798385.1 Fraxinus cuspidata
ATAAACTGTGTGTTTTGGTTACTTGCAGATTGATTGGGTATTAAGGTGGAGATGTTTTCGATTTTTTTATACTCAATAAATTCGGGCAATGACGATAAATCGATATTGGATAAGTTATCGATGCCAAAGTGATGGCTCGACTTGGAAACAATTAATACACCTTTGGAGGGCATAAGTTTTAGTTGGGTTGGTAGTTTGGTTAATGTATGAATTTGGTTATTGTTAGCCCATTAACTTGGCCTATTATGAGTGAGTCTTGGCCCAAAAATAAACCCAATGCATATATATATATGTGTGTGTGTGTTTGTGTTTTCTTCAAGGACTGGGTGGGTATTGTGCAAGAGTGTAGAGAGAGACAGCCAAGAGAGAAGTGAGGGCAGCCAATTTTTGGGGGTGAATTGAGAGAGATTCAACCATTGTTTCTTCTTTTCCTTCCTCCATTTGTAGCTTGCAAATAACATCACCAAGTTTCTAAAACTGAGGCAACCAAAGGTGTTAAGGATTTTTGGGGTTGAGCCGACTAATTGGTGTTTGTTTGGTTGATTTTCTGAGCCCGATATCAAAGATTTCTCGAAGATTTTCATGACAGTTCCCAAGCATCTGAATAGCATTCTGAGTCCAGTTGTTTTAATGTGGTAATCTCGTTCCTCAGTTTTGCAATCATTTTCGGTGGAAAATATTTATTAAGAAATTTTTAACTCAGTTGGTTTCATGTAGTGATGCTTTGAGGTGGACAAATGTCTAACCACTCTGTAGCTGAGTCTCTCAACGTGTATGGAAAAAGCCTCAGTCGGATTGCTCCACTGGATACCTCTGAATACTCGATAGTTGCACACATGTTTAGAAATCTTGATACATGAGCGTTGGGATTCTCCAAAACTCTCTCAAAAAATTGTAGCTCATTTTGGAACATGTTGATCACATCAGTCCTTAGGTGAAATTTTTCCTAACCAAACACCGGATATACTATGCTAAATTGGCTTTCTACGACTGGTGAAACCACATACTCTCCCATTAGCCTTGCATTTTCATTAGCCACATCCACATTCGGTTGTACTACTTCTAGATTAGCCCCCATGACTATTTGATTTGAATTTCTCTATGCCATATCTTTCTCTTTCTGTTTTTGGTGTGTTTCCAACTGTTGTTTTATTTTTTTTTAATGTTGAATGTTCGTTCAAACTTCAGGTCAAATTGAGCAAGATAACCGGTTCTCGAACTTCATATATACGTTCTCGAAAAAGTAAACATGAAACACTATAATTTAAGTTTTTTATAAAACTAAAATAAAAAATAGTAAAATTCAGATTAAAGTTAAAGTTAACTAAATGTATCAAAAACAGTAGTATGTAGAGTGTCAAACCAATTTGAAAATTCGCAAGAAAACGGATCGTGATCAAGTAATATAGTAGTATGTAGAGTGTCGGACCCACAAGGACTACGTGCTTTATCGATTTAAAGTTAATAATACCCTTAATCGAATGACAACAATAACTTATAATAAATCTATGTCTAACTTATCATGTATTAGAAATCAAAGTAAAAGTTTATCAAATTTTTGAAATGTATTACAAAGATGTAGAATCATCGTTGTTAATACATCTTTAGTACAACAATTAAAATAACTTATTATTATCCAGCGAGTTGGTCGAAGTTCCAAATTTATTTAAAAACTTCTCTCGATAACAATTAAATCTAATCCTATATGTGACATTTCTATATCTATATAAAAGATACCAAAATATAAGAAATCATTAAACGAGGTAGAACATCTAAAAAACCATGCGAAGTATAGAGGTATATCTCTATTGAATCTCACAATGCTTATTACTACGTGCTAACGATCCTATTACCTCTTTCAGTGATAATAAAATTCATAAACAAGTCAACTAATTGCCAATTAATTGAAAAGCAAGCAAAACAATAATAAACAGCCACGCATTCAAACAAATTAATATCAAAATAATTAAGTAATACTAAAAATTTCAAAACAAGGGTTCATCTATATCTTATCAATGTAAAAATCTAGCCTAACATAATATTAAAACTAAACATGCAAAGTGGAACGATATTACCGAAAATTGACGAAACGTGATTAATTCCCCAATTTATGGTTGTCAATTCTTCTCTGCTAATTTTTTTTTCTTAGATGTGTATATATATAATCTCGACAAAAGCCGCCTTTCTCTGCATGTATAATTCAACCACCCTGCCTTCTTTTCCGTGCGTATATATTTCTCAATTTCAACCCCTTCTCTCTCTACTCAGCCGCCCGTGTGTATATATAATATGATTTTGCAGCCATACCTTTTTCCTCTGCCTACAAGCTACAGCTACCCTTTTCTTTTCTACCTAATTCGGCTTCTCCTTCCTACACTTGTATGCGTGATATATATATTCTCTTCAACAGCAAGGTGCCCTATTTTAATTCAGCCAATAAAATTCCAACTGAGGATCATTTAATGTATTTCTCCAAGTCATCTTTTACAAATAATGCAATTTAATCCTTCACTTTTTAAAGTACGAAATTTGATCTTCGGAATTTGCATCCAATAGCCAATTTAGTCTCCCACACTTTAGATTTTGCTACTTTTCGCCACATTTTGCTTCTTTCCTTCAATTCTTTTTTCATTCATATAGTTTCACTTATTAAACATAAATATAACAATTTAGGATTTATTTTGTCAAAAGAACTATTAAATGTCGCTATTTTAGACCTCGAATAAGTATATAAAATACACTTATCGTATCTTAATATCAACATTCTATAGAAAGCACTTTAATATCATAGGAATATGTTAGGAAATAATTTCCTAAGTGCTTCATTGAATCCTCATAACTTAGTCGTCCCTTTGAACCAAGATCTTAGGATCTCTTGTCAACAAATTAGGGTTACTATTACAAAGATTCTTATGTAGTTGGCTTAAATCTCATTCCTTTCTATAGACAACGTACTTGATCTCTAAGCAAACCTTTCGTAAGTGGATTCGCAATATTCTCCTTTGATTTTACGTAATCTATGGAAATGATATCATTAGAGATTAGTTGCTTAATGGTATTATGTCTGCGACAGATATGTCTAGACTTACCATTATACATGCTGCTTTGAGCTCTTCCAATAACCTATTGACTATCACAATGTATACTTATTGCAAATAATGACTTGGGCCAACATGGAATATCTTCCAAAAAGTTACGAAACCATTTTGCTTTTTCTCCAGCTTTATCCAAAACAATGAACTCATATTTCATCGTTGATCGAGCTATACACGTTTGCTTTATCGATTTCTATGATATAGCAGCTCCACCATTGGTAAGTACATAACCACTATTAGACCTGGAATCATTCATGCTAGATATCCAATTTGCATTACAATATCCTTCCAATATCGCAAAATATTTTGAAAAGTGTAATCCATATGTTAAGTTATACTTCAAGTACCTAAGAACCCTTGTTAAAGCCTTCCAATGATCATGGCTTGGATTACTTGTGAATCTACTGAATTTATTCACAGCAAAGGCTATATCCGATCGAGTGCAGTTCGTAATATACATTAAACTGCCGATAATTTGTAAATACTGTAGTTGTGACATATATTCACTCGTATTTTTTACTAAGTGTAAACTTGTGTCAATAGGGATTTTCGCAAGACTTTCCTCAAGTACATTATACTTCTTTAGTATACTCTCATTGTAATGAGATTTGAAAAGTACGATTTCTTCCGTGTTCTAGATATCCCAATCCCTAGAATCACATCAGTCACACCCATATCTTTCATACCAAATTGCTTCGTTAGCATTTTCTTGATTTTTAGTAACACATCATGACTATTGTTCATTACCAACATGTCGTCTATATATAGACACACAATCACCTAGGCATTTGGTATATGATTTATATATACACATTTGTCACACTCATTTATCTTAAATTCGATTAACAAAATCGTTTTGTTAAACTTTTGGTGCCATTATTTAGGAGTTTGTTTCAATCCATATAAGGACTTAACGAGTTTACAAATCTTGTGTTTGTGATTAGGAGAGACAAACCCTTCGGGTTATTTTATGTATATCTCCTTTTCTAACTCACCATTCAGGAATGCTATTTTCACATCCATTTGATAAATTTCAAGGTTATGTATTACTGCAATAGCAATTAATAACCGTATCGAAGTGATTCTAGTTACGGGTGAGTAGGTATCAAAGAAATCAAGTCTCTCATTTTGCCTATATCATTTGACAACCAACCTAGCCTTATATTTGTCAATGGATCCATCCGATTTAAGTTTCTTCTTAAAAATTTATTTACAACCTAAAGACTTATTTCCAGGAGGTAAATCAACCAACTCGTAAGTATGATTTTGCATTATGGAATCTATCTCGTTATTGATAGCTTCTTTTCAATGCGGATTTCGGTGTAGACATTGTTTCATCGAAAGTTTTTGAGTCATTTTCTACCATATAGGTTAGAAAATATGGGCCAAATGTTGTAGATGTTCTAACCCATTTACTACGCCTTGGTTCTTCCTCATTTGAAGTACCATTTGCAGTATCATACGTTCTCTTATTTGAACTTGCACTTTACTTTTTCCTTACAAGGAAACACATTCTCGAAGAATGACGCATTTCTTGATTCAATTATGATTCCCTCATGTACATCTTGAATTTTGAATTTATGTACAAAGAATCAATATGCAATAATATTATTGATGTATCCAATAAATATGCAATCAATCATTTTGTGACCAATCCTTATTTGCTTAAACTTAGGGATTTCAACATTAGCCAAACACCACCCACACTTTCAAGTATTGGTAGGAAGGAAGATGATATTTTCATAGTTCATATGGAGCTTCTTTTATTTTCTTGAGGGGTATCTTGTTAAGAATACTATTTTCCGTTAAAATAGCTTCCCCCACAAATTCTGAGGCAACCCCGAACTCAACAATATGGCGTTCATTATTTTCTTAAGAGTTTGATTTTTACATTCAGCAACATCGTTTGATTGAGGAGAGTATGGTGTCGTTGTTTGATGAATAATTCCATGTTTAGATCGGAATTCTTCAAACGGTGCCCCGTATTTCCCTCCTCTATCACTACGAATATTCTTTATTCATTTTCCAAGTTTAGCTTCAACTTTCGCCTTATAATGGTTAAAGGCATCCAACACATCATATTTATTTCTTAAAAGAAAGATATAATAGTACCTTGTACGATCATCAATGAAAGTAAAAAAGTATTTCTTATCACCTTTAGTTTGAACAGATTTCATATCACAAATATCGTTATGTATTAGCTCTAAAGGTGTAGTGTTCCTTTGTACCGAGTGGAAGGTGTTTTATCTATTTTTGCTCAACACACACTTCACATTTATGATTAGGATCAATTTTGAACTTCGGAATTAAACTTTGATTCATAAGTTCGCGCAAAGATTTATAATTCACATGTCATAGTCGACTATGCCACAAACAAAACAACTCAAGCATATAAACAGAATTTGAATTTTTATTCATAACGCTTTGCCTTGGTACAATAGTAAGAATGTTCATTTTGAACATTCCATCATATGTATCCCTTTCCTACATACATCTCATCCTTATTGAGTACAAATTTATCAGATACAAATACAAGTTTAAAATTATTTTCACTAAGTAGAGACCCAGACACAAGGTTCTTTCATATGTCTGGTACGTTTAGAACATTGTTGAGGACGAGTTCTTTTCAGGATGTCATCTTTAAAGTGACCTTCCCTTGTCCTTCAACTTTGGAACTCGTTGAGTTTCCCATGAAAAGTTGTTCTCCATCAAATTCTTGATAGTTGGAGAACATCGTCTTGTCTGCACACACATGACGGGTAGCACCACTGTAATCTCACCATTCCCTTGAGTTTCCAACGTTGTTGCACTAGGAAACAACTACAGATAGATTTATCTATTGCATCCCTTCAAAAAGGGTATCTCTTTTACCCATGTTAGCTTGTGCATTCTTTTTTGTTTTTTTACATTTGCTTGGACGATGTTTGGCATTTCCACAGTTGTAGCAGTTACCTTCAAAAAGGGTATCTCTTTTAACCATGTTAGCTTGTGCATTCTTTTTCGATTTTTTACATTTGCTTGAACGATGTTTGGCATTTCCACAGTTGTAGCAGTTCTCTTTGAACTTTTGGCCTTCTTGGAGTTGTCTCTATATGGTGCCTTACCGGAGATCGTTCGCTTCTTATTGACAACTTTTGAGTTGGTTTCAACAAAATCTGCTCAAAATTGGACAATATAACTTCTGTCTTCTTCGATCCTCACGTGGACAATCAATTCTTCTAAGTTCATTTCCTTACATTTATGCTTGAGATAGTTTTAAAATCTCTCCACATAGGAGTGAGTTTCTCGATTATGGCAACGACTTAGAAGGATTCGCTCAATTCCATCTTCTCTGCATGGATGTCATGTAACAGAACTTGAAATTCTTGCACTTGACTGATTACCATTTTGGAATCTACCATCTTGTAATCCAAAAATCTACCGACTGTGAACTCCTTAGTTATGACATCTTCGGTCTTGTATTTATACTCCAATGAATCCCACAATTCATTGGCAGAGTTCTTCGAACTATACACTCCATATAGTGTGTTGTCCAATCCGTTTATAATATAATTTTGCATAGAAAGTCTGAATTCTTCCATGTATCCAAAGCAATAATCGATTCACGATTATTATCTCCTTCATGTACCATTGGTGCAATCTCCTTTAGAAACTTTACCAAGTTTAGAGTAGTAAGATAGAATAATATCTTTTGTTACCATCTCTTGAAGTCCACGCCTTCAAACTTTTTCGATTTTTCCCCATGTGGAATTATAGTATTTTCAAGTGGTATAGTCATTAGCGGAACCACATTGTTTGAACCATTTTGACTCGAAGTAGCCTCAATGGTAGTCATTTCTTTAATACAAATAGAAGTTTAACACAGCAACAAAGAAGGGATTAATACATTATGTCTATTTCAAAAATGAAAGTTACGAATCTTGTTCCACAAAACAACCACAAACAGTAATTTTTGTCTTAAGATTGTTATTGTTGGAGCGGGCTTTATGTATGTGATGTGAAAAGATTGTTAAATTATATAATCGACAAGAACAAAGTTTAATCTACAGGAGCATGATTAAACACTATAAATATGAGTTGAAAATGTAGTATATAACCTACAAACGAAAACTAAAAAATAAAACCAATAAGGGAAAAAGAAGAAGAAAAGAATAATCTGAGACAAGTAAATTACTCTCTTTCCTTAAGACAAAATTGTCCCGCAACGGTGCTCATGGTTCACGGCATTTGTCTCCTAAGATACAATAGATTCAATTTGTAGTAAAAGCACTTAAAATCACAAGTTACAGCGAACTTTCGACGAAGTTTCTCTCTACAAGAAGAAAATGGCTTTTGAATGGTTTTGGAAATGATTTTGTAAGAGATTTATGAAATGCTAAATGCAAGTATGATATTGGATGAAAAATGGACGTCCAAATGGTCATTTATATAGAAGAGGAAATGTTGTGAGTGAAATGCCGTGCTCAAAACTCAAAAACTTTTGCAAAAGGTCGCAGCATTTACTTTCGCTAGCCTCGAGTAAAAGTAACACCTTTTCATCATAGCTTCTCTCACTAGCCTATCGCCGGCCTATCGCTCAAGTGATAGGCGAGCAATAGAGATAGTCATGTTCCAGCCCATGTATCCTCTTTTTCATCCAACTTTGGACCGTAATTTCTCATTCTGTCGAAATTGGTTTTGAGATCTCAAATATACAACGACGATCTATTCGACGAGTAGAACAAGTTAGTCTATTTATATTCATAATTTGACTATCGGATCAAGTCCAAATATTTGGTCGAAATTAACACAAAAGTCACTTTTACATACATAATTTCATTCTCTAAATCAAATTCCAACAAACTATACAGCAAATATTACTGGATACAGTTCAGCCTCAATACCCAATATGTTCCCAACAGTAACGCCAGAATCCGATGAGTGTATCATAGGAGTGGAACAATTTTCTGAAATTAAGGAATAGTGCGGTTCCATTTTTCAATTGACAACGAAAGAGGGCAATGAACAGAGAAGTGTTCGATTTTCCATATGACATTCAGCAGGCAAAATATTTTGAATCTCATCTCAAAGTTCCAAGACGACGTAATAAAGATGCATCATCACATGTAGGCCGATTTTCACTATCTTGAGATTTCTCTAGTTCCATGTACCTATAGATGCATCGATTAATTTTTCTCTTGTTTGCAATTAGTATTTTCTAATTTCCTTCATGGATTTCTTTCAATCCGTTTAGGGTGAAGAATCGGAAAATGAAAATTATTACTACATGACTTTCTATAGGATGGATTATTCATAAAATTCAAAAGGTAGTTTTTTCTTTTCTTTTTTTTGGTTCTCTTTTTCTTTTGTAGGGTTTAAGGCAATGAAGTTTTATTAGATTCTTTTGCTCTTCAAGTCTCTAAAAAGCATACTCTATTGTAGTGACAATATGCCAATACAATTCAATACCATGTATAAACTGTCATTTCACGTACAGTAACAAATAACATTTTCCATAGCATTCATAAAATGAAATAGAAAATCCTATGATCATTAAATGAACGAAGCCTGGAAAATATTTGTTTGCAAAATTACAGATCACATATCTTCGTGTGTTGCACTTTATATACCAGTCAACAAAGTACGATAAAAAAGGCCCTCGAATTCTTTTTTTTCTTTGTCATCTGGCTGTTCGCAACGACATTCATTAATAATAACTTCAGGTTGGACTTCCAATAAAAAAAGGTGAGCAATTGAAAATATGTATATTGGATTAAAAACAGCAGTGAGAATTAGTAAGATTTCACTTGATTAATCCATCGTCTATTACATTATTGATTCCCATTACGAATTATATTAGTTACAACAATTGGTACCTCTTTAGGAAGTTCCTACAATGCCAACATGAGTTGACATCAAACGTTATAGTCTTTTCTGTTACGTAAAAATATAAGCACATTAATAACCTTCAAATATAGATTGAAGAAGAAATTGTTATGAATCCTATTAGAAATTCATGTGCTGGTACAAACAAGTGGTGAGCGAGGGATCGGAGAGTGAGGGGACATCATACGAGGTGACAAGTTATTTTCGTAGTATATTCTCGAAGGAGAGCTAAGCGTGAGATTCTTGTGCCATCGCTTATTCTTTACTCGTGAATCAGGTTCCTTAATTTTGCCCACAAACATTCGAATTCTTCGAAGAGCAATTTCCATTGTCTCATCATCCATATTAGCAAAGCAAACCCTAAACCACCCTGGCTCGTCACAATGAAATGATGATCCTGGAGAGACATTGAGCTTCACGTCCTTTATTATTACTTGCCATAGTGTCATTTCACCTTCAAATGTAGGTTCTTTGAGCAATGAACGCAAGTCCATCCAACAAAAAAGGCCAGCGTTGCTTTTTAAGCATTTTATTCCAACTTCTTCCAGTCCAGTGGTAAAGCTTTTGTGCCTGTTTCCAAGCCTTTTCGAGCTTTCTGTTAAAAAAGTTTTGATGAATTCCTCATCGGCCAACATTGATGCTAGCAAATGTTGTGTTTGGGAGGAGACTAATCCAAAGCTCGACATTTTTCGCCCACAGTTCACAACTGTATCATTGTACGAGTACACTGTCCCCACCCTGAAACCTGGAATCCCCATGTCCTTCGACAAACTATATACAATGTGAATTAAATCAAGATTGCATTCCACTTCTTCTATAATTTCCGAAATACTTACAAAATGTGGAGCTCGAAAAATTGTGGCTGCATATATTTCATCACACACCAGATGAATTTCCTTTTCATTTATAAACTTTACCAGGCTTCTTAGTGTGTCTCTGTCCATAGTGGTGCCTAATGGATTCGACGGATTTGCTATGATAAGGCCTCTCACTTTGATGTTAGCTTTTCGGGCATTCTCATATGCCTCTTCAAGTGCTTGTATCGTAATTTGAAAATTGTTCGAGCTTTCACTGGCAATAGGTAGTAGCTTCACCCCAGTTCTCCAGCTCAAGTCCCTATCAAATCTGTAACCATCAAATGTCTTAACTTATAAGCAATATTGATGTTAACAAGCAAATTATTTAACACATATTGAGACCATACGATGTAATATACACATGTTTGGAAAATATTTATGTTGTCAATTATGTCCCAATCTCTATATAAGCGAGCAATATAAAGTAGAAGCACGCAGAATTAAGAGTGGTTCATTACTCGCGGCTGCTGGCTTTTACTACAAAGATGACTAGGACGGTAATCATCATGTCTCTAGTATACATATGTCACTAGAAAAAGCCTTCTTAAAAATATTTTATAAGTTGCATGAATATATGGTCGAGGGATTGTTGGAAATTAATAATGCATAAAAATCAAAATTTTAGTTTCGAGTCAAAAGACTCTTTGAATTATGTAATTTGTTTTGTTTCTCAATTAGTCTCTTCCAATATCAGGTAGTCAAATCCTAGATTATACAGTTCTCAATTGGGTGTGTTCGATGAATATTATTGAGAAAATAATGTATTTTAAATAGTGATATGATGAGAAATATATGGTTAAAAGGTAAGGAAAAGTTATTGATGGGATGAAAAATATGTAGTTGAAAATGAGTTTTGAAATAATGTATTTAGAAAAAATGTGTATGTACTCAATTCCTCTATGAATTGGACTACACGTACACAAATTTGTTGAAGAAATATAAAATCGAAAATATTTTTCTTCATATAGAGTTTTATACAACCTCGAAATATAGTTTTATCTTCGCCGTAGCAACTCATAAATATTGTGGTATCGAGCTATGCTCAAGTAGTAACTCAAAATATTCAACTCTACACAAAATTGCTGCTTGTAGTCTAAACTCAATTCCTTCCTTAAATTGAATTTTTGATAATTGATTTTATGTACTTACGCTGGATAATAAGGTGAAGGGACCAAAAATGCATCTCCAGGATCAGCCAAACAAAACATTAACAGCTCATTAGCTCCTGTGGCTCCACCGGCCATCACTATGCGGTCAGGATCAAAGGTGACTCTACCGCCTCTTATCTTTCCCATAAAATTTGCCACAGCCTGAAATAAATCAAGTGAAGCAACGCCTTAGTGTCATGAATCAAGCAGAACAACAACAAAAAATCAAGTAGACGACTCTATATTTATTATCATTCTCATACATTTCTAAATTTCGTCAAGCCATGATAATCTTGAAAGATGGCAATGTCCTTGAACTCGTTAACTCCTTCGCTAGTACATATCGATGCTCTGGGATTTTTCTTAATCCAATCCTCAACCAATTCGAAAGAAAGCTGCAAATTACAATGACAAGAAAACTCAGAAAGTAGGCTCAAGACGGTATAATTCTTTCCCTCTATAATAAAAGCTAAGAAATCATTCTTGAACATCAATAAAACCTGATTTTCAGCAAGGCCCATTTGGATAACACCATTAGGATTTTGAGTAGGATGAAAAGGGTTATTATCATATGCTTTCCATCCATCAAAATAAGGAGAATTTTCTCCATGTTGATCATTGGTGGCTATCTTGGACAAAAGTTGGCTACTCTTAAACTCCATTTTCACTTAGAGAGGGTACTATATGTGTATGCGTGTGAGCAATGAAAAGTTGTTGCTTGAAGCACGAAATGGCTTACACTGCATGTATATATAAGCATTCAATGGGGGAAAAATAGACAGAACTTTCAAAAGTTTGAAAAAAAAAAAAAGATTATTTTTAGACAAAGAATTCGATTTTTACAATTTTTTTTTTTTGGGGTGATTATCCATCGTAATTGCTTGCGTTCAAGGGGAAGACGAAATGAATTGATTTTTCCTTTCTGGGTATTGATTTTTCTATGTAAGTGCATGGGTGGTTGGTTTTAATTTGGTAATTCTTGATCCTTCAAAAAGGGTATCTCTTTTAAAGATTATCCATCGTAATTGCTTGCGTTCAAGGGGAAGACGAAATGAATTGATTTTTCCTTTCTGGGTATTGATTTTTCTATGTAAGTGCATGGGTGGTTGGTTTTAATTTGGTAATTCTTGATCCTTATTAATTTTTCAGTAAAACTGTGTGTACAGAAAACCATGCATACAAAAACTGCCAGAACACATACAACACGGATAGGGCCCGTATTTTTTGCAATATTTTAATTTCACGTGGGGCCCACCTCCATGTGAGTTTCTGTTGAACTTCTGTGGTGATTTTTCTGTACAAATGGAAATGTTCTTAATTTTTTATGTCAATTGAAAGTATCCCTTATGATATGTCAGCTACCATTTATGTAGACAAAAAAAAATTGTGAAAATGAGCTCATATATAAGGCACGTATTCAAAACATTATTTGTATAGTCGATAACGATGTTTCAAACTTAAATTTCATTTTGTACTTTAAAGAGAGATGACATGCATAATGATTATGGAGGAGCGGATATATAACTTGTTTAAAAAAGTTGAATCGTTTGATATACGACTGATCTAGTACATGTTGATTAAAATTCTTCAAAATTATAAAATCATTTATTATATCTTATCTTTATACTTCTTATTTTTCTATATAAATATAGTTTCCTACCTAAGATTGATTTTCCAAGTAGAATTTCTTAAATACATAATCCTTCATATTTTGGACTCGTGTCCGAAGAATATAAAGAAAGTATCACAAACCAAAATTTTGAAAATATGAACATGTTACGTGGCGAGTGTCAGCGTCAGACACCGACTCTCAAGCAACAAGCGTTCCTCGATCAAGTGGAATACATATACTTTTAACATACACAAAATAAATTATTGAGCACTAGAAAAGTGGAATACATATGCTTTAATTGGAATTTAATTCTAGCAAAACTTATGCACTCAATAAGAAAAGTAAGTTTCGTATTGAATAACATGGTACTCTGACCCTTGGAATGTTAGAATAGACAAGTTCTCAATTCTGACTTGATAATTCCAGATAATTACTCAAGAATAAATATCAACTAATTAATTTTTATTTTTATTATTATTATTGTATATCGATGAAGTCCACAAAAGTGTGTCGACTAAAGGGTGTACATATGTATCTATATTAATTGGTTACATGTTTTTCTTTGCTGAGAACTGGGAATTTCTTATTTTGGCTTCCTGCAGTCAATGGACTAAATTCGGTACAGTTTTCATACATCTAAAATTTGACAGATTGAAACGCGTTATTCTTATCGGTGGTGAGGATCTTATGGGACGGTTGGTTGGTCAATTCATGCGATTAATGCACTGCACCGACCTAGTATTATTGTTTTTGTTGTTTGGCCTCGACACGAAGATCATTTATCTATTTTTGCTCCGGCCTAGTATTATTGTTTTTGTTGCTTGGATCTTGGTCTCCACAATAGTTGATATGTCTGCTCAACACGATACGAGGACTTGGTACATGGCATTTAAACTGTTAACCCATGAAAATCAACCGACTGATTATTAAGGAGTTGTTTTTAAGAGAAACCGATCAAGACGAGTTATGATTAGGTTACAATACATAACTCAACCCAACCCAGCATGAAACATCTGAGTATAACTCTGAATGTCGACAAGCCTAAAAGGACTATCAAACCCGAAAATAAACCAACTCACACTATTCCCTAGCACGAAATTTTTTTTTTTTGGAACGCGTTCAATAGTATGAAATTTTAAAGAATTTATTATTTCTTTGTTGAATATAATTGTTTTCTAATCAACAATTTTTATTTTTACTTTCATTTTGATATTTATATCAGAAAATAACTTTATCGTTTTACATGATATTTTCCATGTTCTTCTTTGTTTAAAGCAACTACCAGATTTTAAGCTGCAAATCCCAAGTGAAACATATCAGCTTAAGATCAAAAGTACAATTGTTAGGATGACTTTCTTTCCAATATTTAGGAAACAATAATTATCAGCTTTGATCAATTGCCCCAAGAAAATGGCTTCGTTCTTCTTTTGCTTCAATGCATTCACACTAAATCTTTGCAATATTTCTTTGTAATTAAAGTTCATGTTTTAGTTAGTTAAGTGAGGACGACCTCTAAAGTCACCGGACTTTCAATATTGCACGTACATTCTTTTTCTTTCATTAATGTCCAGCTTTTTTCTATAAAACAGTCGATGATAGGAATCAGTACGTGTATTGAAACATTCAACTGTGTTGGCACCTCCATAACACCCTCGTTATCTACCCACCTCAATATATTATTACAATAACAAAATAAAATGTGTAAATTGTTGTTGTTTCATATTTCGATTGTCCTACATATACATAAAAGTTTACATAATCGTTTAAATACACATAATATTGTGAGATATTATCATGTCAGAATTTCATCAACCAAAAGAGAGAGAGAGAGA
>CAIGRP010055971.1:0-21420 GCA_903798385.1 Fraxinus cuspidata
ATAAGGTGATTCATTCTTACTCTTATGTGATATTTTATTAAGGATATGATTGCCGAAAGTATAACTTCCCCCACAAGTTTGAGGTAAGCTTTAATTAATCAACATTGCATTTATCATTTTCCTAAGTGTTCAATTTTTACATTCAGCAACACCATTAGATTGAGGTGAGTCTGACTCTATTGTTCGATGATTAATTTCATATTCTAAACAAAATTCTTCAAACGGTGCAACATATTCTCCACCTCGATCACTACGAATCGTATTTATCATTTTTATAAATTGATTATCAACTTCAGTTTTATAGTGCTTAAATACTTCTAAAATCTCATCTTTACTTTTCAACAAGTTACATAACTGTATCTTGTACAATCATCTATGAGTGTGATAAAATACTTTTTACCACATTTTGTTTGGGCGTACTTTAAGTCACATATATCGGTGTGAAGTTCCAAAGGTGTTGTGTTACGTTTGATCAAATGAAACGACGCTTTAGCTAACTTAGTCTCCACACAAATTTTGCATTTGTATTAAAATGTTACTCGGAAGTAAACTTAAAAATTATTAGTTTGTGTATAGAATTAAAATTTACATGTCCTAATCTATAATGCCATAATTAAAAAGCTTAAGAATATAAACACAAGATGATATATTATTCCTTGAGTAATTCAATATAATGGTAAGGACATTCATATTAAATAGTCTATATTTTATAAAATTCACTAAAGAACTAGTCACAGTATTTTGTAAGAATACTAACGTAGCGAAAGCTTATAGGAAAAACAAGAAACCTCACAAAGATTTCAATAAATAGAAACTCCGTAAAATTTTATTTCTCTCAACCAATGCGACCTCAAAGGGCTTACAATACTTTATATAGTGAAAACCCTAAGAAAATTCGAAAAAAATTACAGATTAATAAAGAAGTATTTTTTTTTTTCAAAAATAGAAAAAATCGAGATAATAACAGAATTTGAAAGTCCTAATCATAAGGATCCTCCCCTTACAAACGGAATTCAAATTTGAATTTATTTGATTGAGATATACCCAAAACAAAAATTACCAAATAAGGAAAAAAACGCATAAACGAAGGTCTTGTTCATTGGCCCGTTCCATTCAAATTTGACTAAAATTTCGCCAAAAACAGATAACCTGAAATTTCTCCAAAAACTGAGAAGTTGTTTATTTCTGTTTGCGCCAGTCCCACTTTGCCATAAAGTTTAATTCCTTCTGCACCACATCAAATACATTAGGCAGAACTTTAAAAGCCATCAAATCGGGAATAAAGAAAGAGAGTATTACTAACCGTCTTAGTTATTTGAAGTCGCTTGTGACCAATAAAGTGTTGGAAGATCGTCAATAAAATAATTCCTTCTGCACCACATCAAATACATTAGGCAGAACTTTAAAAGCCATCAAATCGGGAATAAAGAAAGAGAGTATTACTAACCGTCTTAGTTATTTGAAGTCGCTTGTGACCAATAAGAATCACCAGATCTCCTTGGATGCTTGTAATCTGAAATCATCAAGGTAGCTTGCTGAATTTGAAGACGTTTCTTACCACAGATAAATAACTTCAAATAATAACTTAATGAAAATAAAGGCAAGGAAATTACCTGCACTACGTACCAACTTCAGGAAGGCGATTAAATAATTTTTTCCCTTTGAGATCATATATTATTTTTTTGTCATATGTACCCTCAGATACTGCATCATCTTTGAGTAGTAAAGCACCAACATAAGAAGCTTGCCTTTTTCTAAACTCCACAAAAGCTGTTAACAATTTTAGATCCTGCTGAAAAAGGTATTAACAGGAAAAGTTCAAGAAACATAAAGCAATTTAAGCATGTTCAGAGTTGAATAACAAAAATCCATAGCATGATTTCATACGCAATGTCTCCATTGAAGTACTCTAGAATTTAATAAGTATATTATCAGGACATCCGACGGAACTTATACCTACAAGAATTACCTTGCGAAGCTAATGCGAGTCAATCAATAAAGTTATATATCCATGTAATGGCAACAAGGAAGCAACATAGAATGCCAGGATGTTAGAAAAACTAAATATCTAACTGAAGTATTCAACCATAAGAAGCTATACCTTTACATAATAGGCATAAGGATATAGTGGCCTGTGTGGCAGGGGTAACGCTATAACCTGCACAAGTAACAAAGATTTTGATTATTATACATTCCAAAAAAACATGAAACAACAAAATATCAGTAAATGTCTAACATAATCTAATAGTTCTCATCCTTTCTAAAAAGTAACAGTGCAACACAATAACAGAAAAATCTGATACAAATGAAGATACTTGAAAAGATTGAATTTCACAATGATGACCAGTGAACCAACCTAAGTTTTACATAAATTCATCTTGGGGGGATTATGAGAAATATACTTAATTGTTACAGTGTATCTTTCAAACATTAAAAAATAGATTAACTCCCATTTTTCATTGGAAGCAAATGGAAGAAACTAAGAAATAATTACTTACACAAGTAAAAGATAGCCTCACCATGAATTTGATAAGCACTCCGTAAACTAATAAGCCTGTGCTTACTATTAAAATATGTGCATTTTTACATAAAATCAACCAAATTTTCTCTTGTATATTTTGTAGGAGACCAAAATTCTCAATTAGTTAAGAAAAGCTTGCAACAAAAATTCCATTTTGGACTTTTTCAATACAACCATTGCAAAAGTGCTTCTGTGTACAAAAAGGTTAAGGTTTAAGAGTTACCAAAACCGCAACAATGAATTTTATTTTCGAATCTTGGTTTGTCAAAAAGCAAAATCGAGATTTACCCAATTTTTGATTACTTATAAGATTAGAAGATTAATAATTTTGAATAATTATAAATAAACTCATACATTCATGTACACTAAAAGTATATATACTATAATTCATAAAAGCTAACCGATAAATAATCTTCAGGTCTAAATAACGTGGGAACAATATCGACTAAGATTTAGATTTGGCCTCTTCAGTCACAGGTCCATTAACCTTTTCCAATGTTTAATCCAACTCAGACACCTTCTGGCTTGACAAAGTTCAATGCCATGAGAGACAAAACAATATGCTAGGCATTATGTGGATTATATGTCAAAATGTTTTTTGTAATAGGTCATGGATGCTAAAAATTAGTTACATTTGCTGTTTTCAACGAGAAGTCATCGCTCCATGTAAAATGAAGAAGTGGCTTGTGAGAAGGGCCACCTGTGGTAAATTCAATTGCAATTCCTATGCTATTTACATTTTTTTAGGAATAACATGCCGTTTAATTTAATCATACAATAGATTTATACTTGAAGAACCAGCTGGCAATTCAATAAAACTAAATGACCTAACAAATTCAGAATTTTTCCTGGAAAAAAAATGTAAATAGCGTGGGAATTGGAAATGAGTTTACCACTGGTGACCCCGTTGGAGTGTTAACTGCAACTATTAAGTTAAATGATGAATTTCTCTCTAAATATCTTATTTGTTGTCTCTACAGCGCATGCATCTGTAAGGTATGAATGATAAAACTAATAAGCACTCTAAAGAGGGGGTAAAAATGGAGCGTAGAAGAAAATTAAATTATTAACTAAAAATGTAATTAAACAAACAAAACATTTCTTTTGATGTATTATCTTATCGTAGAAAAAAAATAAGGAAACTTGAAATGACATTTTGAAATTTAGTTGGATCAACCTTGAATAAGAGTGTCTGACTAATAATAAGTACCTCATTTGTTTTAAAACTGAGCTGATTTTTTCACCAAAATAAGTAATCCTTGTGGACATAAACGCACCTTTTACTATTACAGACGAGAAAGAAAAAGCAAGAGAACACTTCCTCGGATGTTAAGATTTTGAGAACCTGTTTGATACAGAGGAAGCACTGACAGACCTTGGTCAACTGCAGTATATGTATGTTGTTAACTTTGATAAGTTATTGGTTATTGATCTTGATAGATCTATACAATAATTTATAAAAGGATAAAGATGCAAAATTTTGAGGTGGTGCTGGTACATCTCAAGTTTAACTTAATGTAAAAACCAAAGAGAACATCTCCGATTTAAATGGCTTTTCTATCACCCAATGAACTCCTTTTTTTTTTTAATACTATTATACATTCCACATGTGCATACTTCAATCATGCACAAGAAGCATCTTTATGAAAAAATCGCACATTTTCCTGCATCACGAGAACATAGAACTTAGTATCAAGCATATCCTAAATGTTATCTTGCTCACTTTAGTGTTTTATTGAAAGAAAAATATTCGTTAAGATCCTGAAAAAAAAAAAAAAATGAGGGTGGCCAGTGTCCTCTTGTACCTCAAACACAAAACAACAATACATGCAAATGTCACTGGCTTGACATGATAAGAAATCGACCATTCCCTTCTCCAAAACACAAACCTTTTCTAGGTCAAAAGAGGACAACAAACATAAATCAATTATTTCAACCCATACTACTAGTGAGTTGTTTCAAGATTCAACATATGAGGTTTTTAAGAATATTTATACGTATAATCACTTAAGTTTGGTTTGATAGATTTTGTGAGCAAGACAATTGAAAGTTGAGGAAATTAATCAAAATATAAATGGCAGCTGAATTGCTATTTTTATTATACAAATACTGCAACTACACAATTTCTATGGTACATTTTTCATTTTCTCTTTTCAAAGTACAAACCACACTACTAAATCATGACAATCACATAGTTAAACACGAGCAAGCATAATAAAAGAAAAAATTATAAAATAATGCAATACTTTCTACACTTTAAACTTTGATCGATGATTGTTCTACTCGTTCTAGAATAACAATAAAAAAAAATATATCAACTGAATGTTAAGGAGCTGTTGTAGCTACTTATATTATAACCAATACTTCCAACCATAAGTAGTCATACCTGCTGCCAGTAGAAATGAGGAGAAAAATCCTAAAGATGGCTACCAATCAAACCTTGCACGGTATCAAAAAGCGAAAATCAAAATAAAGTTAAAAGGCAAATTGACCCAAAAAATAGAAACCAAATATTGAACACAGATTTCGGAATTTGGAACAACCGACATGAGAAAAATCAAAGAAAACATTCAAAATCAATCTAGGAAAATAACAGAAAAAAGGAAAATTATGGATAGAGATACGAAACTACAATAGAAGCCAACAAAAGCACACAAAATTTAAAAAAACACATCTATAGGAATATCTCACCGTTTAATTTGACGAGCATGATCGACCGCACGACAACAGGAATTCGGAAAATCACAGAACGAAAGCAAAAGTGTTGGAAGATCGTCAATAAACAACGATTTCTATAATACATACATTTTACACTATTTTGAAGATGCACTTAGAAAAGGCTATGAAGATTATATCAAAGCAAGAATTTTTTGGTAAATGACATATTTTTGTGCATGTACTATGTGTTGTAGGTTTGTGTCGTGACTTTATCAAAACCTTAATAGATTACTCGTTTTGGCTCTTGACAAAATAACGTACAAGTGTCCGTGGAAAAATACAAGTTCAGAAGATAAAGTCCAACAAAGTCTAAAGTTTGACATTGAGATTTCTTTATTGTCATTGCAAAACATGGATGGATTGAGAATTAAGTTCTTCTAAAAGAAATTGAAGTCTTATAACTTTTAAGTGGTAGAAACTGAATTTTAGGTGAAAATACTCGCTTTCCAAGACATTCTCCCATAGCAATTTATGCATTAATGACATTTCTTTCAAATCTTTGACAAACAAGTCTTGTTCCGTTGTATAAACTTTCGACGAATTAATATTTCGAAGTAACATAACACGACAGTTCAGTTTCAATATGAGTTCATATGGTGGAATACCATTTGGAGTTAGAATATTTAGAAAATCTTCTTGAATACTTTGTTATGATTTGTCAATGAATCTATCGAAATTGTAATATGTAAATATCTTCCCGAGAATTTTCTTTTAGTAAAATAGTGTTTATTTGATCAACATATTCATTTTTTGATGTCAAAATGACTATTAATCATAGCATCTAAATTTTCTACATAAATTTCTATATTTGGAAAAACTATGTTAATCTTTTTAGAGATTTAAATTCATCTTCAACACATATTGTTATATCAGACAAAAGTTTAATTATCTGACACAAGTGTTCCTTTTTTGTACTATTTCTGATACTAAGTAAATATTTACAGAATAATGGACCCAATTGAGCTCTCATATTTGGAACCAGTGGTAAATGATTAAAAGAAGGCCACAAGCACGAAAAAATCAAACTTGCTTTCATTATGACTTATTTTTTTCCTCTTTGAATAATCGGTAAAACCTGACGAAAATCTCATTCGAATATAATTACTTTTCACCAAACGGTACATCTCATCCTTTATAATTTCATCTAAAGCCTCCATAGTGTAACGGTTTACCATTGGTGCCTCATTCCAAGTAATTAGTTTAACCATTCTAAAAAGGTTTGCCAATGCAGACTGTTATTAATTGAACAAGAAACATCATCATCCATTTCTAGAGGAATTTTAAACCTTGAATGTGCAATCCTACCACCTGTTAATAAGGACAACTACTCTAGAAGAAGTTGTAGCTAAAGCAATGATTTTTATTGACCTTACAGCTACCAATAAAATCTTATACAAATATGTTTTACCTGTCCCACTAGGCCCATCGACAAAAAACATGACACTTTGATCACTTAAAACTCGATGTAAAATTGTACTATAAGCACGCATTTGCTCTTTATTCAAAGTGTTTGTATCAAAATTGTCATTTTGATTACCACAATTTCTCATCTCTGCATAAATCATGGTAGCCAATGTTTCATTTCCGCCCGTGCTTATATTAAACGACATCAATTCGTAATCATTTACATTTTAGTTCAATGGTTATAATATAGAATTTATACACTCTGATGCTTTTATTTGAGCATCACTAAATGAATATCTTATTGTATGAAATCTTCAAACATGTAATTTCATTAGTATCATCATTTTGTTCATTGCCATTTATGGGAAATGTTATTCGATCACGTCCTTAATGTTTATATTTATATAAATATTTGATAGCTTTAACAGTTTATCATATTTCTACATTGATAGAGCAATCATATTTAGCTATTAAATAAGGATTGAAAGGTATAACACGTCTATTATCTAATAAATATCATTTGACCTTAACCTTTTGACCATCATTGAAATATATATATCGTGGATATGAATCGTCGCCAAGTGAAGTTGTCATTGCATATTCTATAGGATACTTATTTCTACATATTTTATTATTCTCCATACAAACATTATCCAAATTTAATGTTCCACAAGGACCATGCAACATATATTTTACAACAATGGTATGTAAATAGGGACATAGGTTTTTGTCTAAAATTTCACAACAAAAACTTTTATCAGCTAAATCAATTGAAGTAACTTTTGAACCAGATTTAAAAATTAACAAAACATGAGCATGTGGAATACCTCTATTGCGGAATTCGATTATGTATATGTATGTAGCAATGGGTCCTAAAACCCGTCTTCTAAATAAATCTATTTAGCTCTAAATATTCATGCTAGCAAATAAGGTCTATTTTGCTTTTCGTCATTGTGCCTTAGTTTTTGATTTATTTCTAGCCAATTAGGGTTACACATTATTATTAAAAACACATTAGCTTACCATATCTTTAAACCAATGCCATTGCATTCATGTATCTTTTTATTATTATCCCTAGGTCTACCAGTGAATAATGATTGTAAATTAATTTTTTAACTAATCTTATGACCTCTACTTTCCTCTATTTCAACACTATTAGCAATTCATTGATAAGGTTATGCCCGTATCTATTTTTGGTTATTACGAAAGTTTCAATTTTCACATACATATCAATAACATATAATTGTAAGAGCCTATCACCATCGAGAAAAATACAATTACTTGAATTTCAAACTTGTAATTTGTAGCAATAATACTCACACAAGACACATATGACCTTTTCTTTCCCTTCTTCATAACTACAAGTTAAAAAATTTTTCAAATGGAATAAATTTAGAAAAAAAAAAGAAATGGAAAAATAATGTTCACATTATTAACTTTAAGTCTTTCTTTCAATCAATTCACTTGAAGAATTTCATGCCTTCCACACTCACCGTAAGAAAAGAGCAATATGTGTTGAAGGAGATCATAACAACCAAAATAATAATGCATTCTATGAGAAGTGCCAGAATGACCATATATCGATATATCACGAATTCTATTATTTACAGATGGATCCTCATCAACCCAAACTACGGCTACTTGTGAAGTCGTTGGTGTGTTATAAACTCTTTGGCCTAGATCAGGATCAAATCTTATTTTTATTCGATATGTATGTAAATTGTCAATATTCCTCATGATATATCATGAATTCTACTATTTACAGATGGATCATCATCAACCCAAACTACGGCTACTTGTGAAGTCGTTGGTGTGTTATAAACTCTTTGGCCTAGATCAGGATCAAATCTTATTTTTATTCGACATGTATGTAAATTGTTAATATTCCTCAATGAACAAAAGACGATATCAATCAAAATTCGTAAAGTTGATTCACAAAATTTATCTAAAATGTTCAATTGATTTTGTAGTTCATTTTTAGTATCATAAAGTACAACTTTAAATAAGTTGGATTATTATTAGATTGTAAAAGTTGGTTTATCTAATGATAAATTTGTCCTTGAACCCTAAATATATTGATGATGTTGTTTATCTTACACAAATCTTTGCCTTACTCGATACCAAACGACGTGAATGGAAAATGATTGTTATAGGTTCTTGCAATTGTTCTTTTTTTTTTTGAAATTCAATGCACTGGGTGAACTTGAAGTAAATAATCCATATAATTCATAGATACATTATGTATATGCAATTTAACGTTGCCATCTGAAGAACATACTCTTTCTATGATATTTTTTGGCACCACAATATTAAAAAATAGTTGAGTGCACAAGCAAATAGGATTTAGCCGAAATGTTCTAAAAATTAAATTTTGTAGTATGCTCATTATTTTGTACAACTTCATGAGTTTTAAATCGATTATGTTCATAGTCATACAGACCATTGACTTCCCGTTCGGTTGTACTAGCTCCACGTCTCGAAAATACACTATAACTACAGTCGGCAACTACAATAAAATGAGTCATCATTAATATTGAGAAACACAAATAGCGTTTCAGCAATGAGGGGTGAAAACAGCTTACGCGATGAATTCAAGTTAATATACACAGGTAACCAAACGGCTAAAATCTATGAACTTACCTCTTTCGGGTTCAAATTTGGAACATTATTCGTGGAACTTAGACGTTCAACAAATTGGTGTCCACCATGCTCTTGAGCTCTTAACATTATGAAGATGCTTACCTCTTAACATTGCAACACGTCTAGGTTTCCTCGTCCGCATTACATAACCTGATTGAAATTCATGTCGCGCAACAAATAATCCTGCTCACATTTTCTCTTTTTGTGAATTTCCTTTCAGTGGAACAATGCGCCACTAAAACATTCACTATGTAGCTATTGAGTCACATCCACGTCAACGACTCCACATCAACGACACAACGTCCAACACCCTGAGTAAAGTTGAAATCTTTAACATCTGCAATTTGTTGTTCACCATGTGTTCCAATTGAAACAAATAAAATCACTCTTTACAGATCTACGTTTGGTGCATTAGCAATATCTATTGATGTAATAACAGTGAAAAGTGGACAGTCCCAAGTTCGCTACTTTATCTCTCACAAAATTATACACCAATTCATTAATTTTATTCACATTTATCGTCTTTTTCCTTTATATCTTGTCTATTCAGTTTTCTTCTCTCTCTCTAGAATCCTATTCTCTGTCCTCTGTTCTTCTACTTTTAGGATACCTACATAGAATCCACCAAAAAAGTTGGCCAAAATATGCTACAGAACCTGGATTTCTTTGCTAATTATCAACATTTCTGGGACGTAGTTAACATTCCAAAAAAAAAAAAAAAGAGTATTTATACCCAAGTAAAGATAGATATCCTATGTTTTTTTATTTATGAAAATACGCCTGTACCTTTGTTACCTTTGTTGTCTATTAGAAAACAAAGGTTTGGGATTGTAAAATCTTGAAAGCAACATTTTTTTATTTTTACTTTTCCACATAACAAAAACGCCAAATGTTTTACATCAACACACACAAATACAAATACAAGTACAAGAAATAATGGAACAACACACAAATATAAATACAAATACAAGAAATAATGGAACAAAGAGAGCATAGATCTGAACGAACACAGTGTTTATTAGGTTCATGGCGACCTCGTTCTTACGGATCCAAATTACACTAATACTGTATTATCCATTTTCCGACACCTTAGTCCAAGTATCTTAAAGGACTTCAAAAAAACATTCTACAGCTAAAATCAACTTTCTACCAAGAGGCCACTACCCTAAACTTTGAGCAATGTCATTGACTCTTAGCGGATCTTTGGCGTGATTTAAATTCACAAAAAAAAAATAATAATAATAATAAAATAAAAATCTAATTATTCAAGTTCAATTTGCTGCATGCAAAAAATCTAAAATGTAAAAGATATTCCAAACCCATAAGAGTCTGTTGGTTGCAAACATTAAGTACTAGTTATACAAGTTCCACATGAGTGTTTTGCAAGGCCAGATGAACAAAGCTTCTGTAGATTGAAACAAATGTTCTATTTTTGGTATGATGGTTCGTGCTTCTTCAATTTCAGGGCTGTCCTTTTTGTTCTACTCTTCCAACTCAACCTGCAATCAGAATTCTCTTGATTATAAGTCACTTGCAAAAATAAAGTGTCTCAGTACATAAGGTCCTTTCTTACAAAATCTTTACCTATACTATACTAATGTTAAAAGGTTGATGGGTTCTATACAACAATAATTGTGGGTAAATATAATGGAATAGGACTTAATTTTAATAAATTATGTTCTGTAGGACAACATTAATCAATATGGTGGAATATTGGATAAATAAGCGAAAAAGGACTAAAATAGAAGAAAATCAAAGTTCAGTGACCAAAATGCAAATAGCCAAAAGATGATACGGAAGTAGAAACGAAGATGTGAAAGTGTCAAGACCAATTACACGAAGGAATGAAGTATTCGAAGAATAAGAAGTGAGAAAAGAAATCAAGAAACGAGGGACTAAAACATAAAAATTGGATCTTCGCGTGTACTAAGCTATAGCATAGTACATTTATCCATGCGATCGCATAGGTAGCTTCAGGGAATCCCAGGCTTGAAATTGGTTTAACTATGCTATTGCGTACGATTGAACTATGTAGTAGTATAATGTATTTTAGGAGAAAAATTTTTGATTTCCTTATTTGAATTAAACTCTTATGGAAACAATATTGTAAACATCTTTAGAAACAAGAGAGGACACATTCTAAGAGATTTTGGAGCACAGAAGGAGGCAAAAAATACGAAGATCGATTCCAAGACCCGAAGATTCAATGCAAAATTTATTTGGGTAATGTCGATTCTTCAATATTTCTTTTATTTTCTTCTTCATAATATGTTATGCTAGATTTCATTGTGTTAGGAAAATGACGAACCTTGTAATATGAATTTTTAATCTTTAGTTTTACATATTTGAAATTGAAAACACATTTTTGGATTTTGAATGATTTACGTGATTATCTTTTCTTTATAATTATTGTGTCAAGTAGTTGTATGAATTTGGTAACTTATTTTATGCATTCGAAAGAAGGAAAATAGACTCCACATAGTGTAAATTGTCATAAGGTTCGATAAGAAATATAAATATATCACTATACTCTACGTGAATCTTTAAGTGTTTATAAAAATTTATGTACTCTTGTATATTTACCAATGTTGTCAAAACCGGCGCGACCCGACTGGTTCGATATGTAAAATCGGGAATCGGACCCAAAATCGGGCCAAATGATGCCTGATTAACTAATTATGACAAAATCGCTAAAAAACTATTGAACAGGCCGGTTGAACCGTAAATCGGAAACCGATCATGGTTTTGAGCGATTTTCTCAATTTTTTTTTTTAGTTTTAAATTTTTTAACTTAATAAATGGGCTTCATAAATTACAATTGTAAAGTCCATAGAGAATCATTGGATGTCATGCTCATTTTATAGATGTACTTATCTCAAATAGTTTCATAAACTTTCAATATTGGATAGTGCCTTTTATAGATGCTCTTCTCTCCAATGGTTTCATAAACTTCCAATGTGGGATAGTGACATAACAAAAAAAAGTTAAAATGCCCATCAAAATCATTTTCTAAATGTATGTCTAATTAACTAATTTGATTTTGAATCTCAACTAATTAAATTGTAATATTCACCTTCATCCTTTCATTTATTTAATTTTCAAATTTAACTTAAATTGCACTTGATTATTAATATATTAATGTTAGATATCGTTTTCTATAAGTTTAAACTATTTTATTTTAACAAAGTAAACTATTTTAACATATGANTATTAATATATTAATGTTAGATATCGTTTTCTATAAGTTTAAACTATTTTATTTTAACAAAGTAAACTATTTTAACATATGAATTTTTAATTTTTGAAGTATCGAGACTAATTGTAGAATAATGAATTTAATTAATAAAGATATATTTACTTTGAATTATTAATATGAAATTTTTTTTAAAAAAAACTATTTTTTCATAGTATTTTATTATTTTTGTATGTATTTATTGCATCCGGTTCGATCTCGATTCGAGCTCTGTTGAACCTTTTGACCCTTCACCTTTTTCGGGTCGGTTTTCAAAACATTAATATTTACATCCGTCGTAGAAATATAGTTGGGTCATAAATGAGATTAAGTTTAACATTACTTGAGATAGATTGTTGAATAAAATAGAAATATTGATTCTTCAAAATCTAATCGTGTTGTCAAAGTGTAGAACTAAAATTAAAAAAGATTATTACATGGGAATTTAGGATCCTAGTGTGCTTGTCATTCGTAAAAACATGTTAACTTACATTTAACATAATTTGCATGTAGTTTAATTAATTTACTCATAATTGCATAAGTAACTTATTTTAGTTATAATTTTGTCACAAACAAATACATCATGTTATTAATGTTTCATTTAAGGTTTTGATAATTAAAATTGAACTATATCGACCTATGTAGGATGATACTTACTCAAATCCACTTTATTACATGTTAACGAACCGTACATTTGCGATTGTTTTAAATCGAAAGATGTTTTTGTGAACATAATCAAATCTAGCGAATTAGAGGGAATATAGTGTGGCAGTGTCATGACTAAGACATTGGAATTGAACTATTCAAAACGAACAGATGATTAGGGAAGGATGGTTCAATAAACCCAAAAACATTTTCAAAATCATGTTGTTACATGTAGAATCACACGAAGAACAAAAATCAAATCAAATCAAATCAAACAAATAAAACAAATGAAACAAAATTACCACGTTAAATCTAAAGATGTGGTAGAATTATTTGAAATCTCTAAACAATCAACTCATGCGTTTAATGATATTGTGCAACAAAAGAGAAGGAGAAACGAAGTCGAATGCTAGAGTTTTGATGAGTGAAAGATGAAATGAAATTGTCGAAAAGGAAATTGGGCACTCAAAAATTGTAAAACACATTGGTTTCTGGGAAGAGTTCACAAATCAGGTTTTAAGTTTCACCAATGCAAAAATCAGGTTTCAAGTTTAAAAAATGCAAAACTCAGGTAATTAGTTAATTAATTAAAAATAATTATTATTTAATTATAATAATTCACAATTATACAGTTAATGTTCACATATACATAATTATAGATCACAATTTATTCATTGGTCACATATTATCAAATTAATTAATCACAAATTATTTCGAGGTCACAAATCAAAAGTTTTATAGATCACAGTTTACTTCAATTGTCACGGATTAAAAATATTATAGATCACAGTTTATCTATCTATCACATATTTCCAAATTTGTTGGTCACAGATTATATTTTTAGTCACATAATCGAATTTTAAGGTCACGGTTTAATAGTTAGTTATAGAGAACCAAATAGTTGGTCACATACACCCAAACACCCATCCCCCGATCTCGATCCACCACCAATACTTGGTCACAAATTGATCAAATAGTTGGTCACAAACACTCTTCGTCCCATCCCTGTCGTCGCCGTCACCTCTACCGCCACAACCACAACCACAACCACCACCAACAATAACACCAACAACATACCACCACCCAAACCACCACCATCGTCGCCTACATAGCACCACCAACATCGTCGCCCCCGTTACAATATCACTACAACCACCGCCACAATAATAACAAAAAACCACCATCACCATCGCCGCCTGCACCACAACACCAAAAAAACCACCACCACCGTCGTCGACCCCGCCACAACACCAACACCACCACATGGATCGCCACCACATATCGACCACCGTACGAACCTCCATCACCACCACAGATCCACTGTACCGTTGTCAAACACAACCACCAACCGCCTCACCACCGTACCACACCGCCTCATCGTCGCTGTCACATCAACGATCGCAAACCACTCCAAAACCTCCGCCATCGACCACCACAAATCACAATTCCACATATCTGTGCGAAGAAATTAAACTAAGAAAAAAAACTGATTCCCACCGCCTCTGCCTCACACCAGCACCCCCACCCCTTCTCTTCTTCTACTCAATCAGCAGCGCAGGTGACGACGAGGGCTTGTGGTGTGGTGTGGTGTCGACAAGAGCAGCTCCTTCATCGTCGGTTGCCAGGGTTTGAAGGGGAAGAAAAGGGGAGACGCAAGAGAGAGGGAAGGGAGTAGAGAGTCATAAATTATGGTTATTAATTAGAGTTTAATATAGTACCTGATTTTTTAATAAATAAACTTTAGACCTGATTTTTAAAAAATAATTTTTAAACACCTGAATTTATGTAATTTCCTCTTTATTTCTCTTTTAATGTATAGTGAAATATAGAGAGAAAAATGGCCCATGAATTTTTTTTGAGAAACTGAGGGGAATTCTATACTAAATGAGGGTATTTGGGGAAGATTGTGTCTATACTAAATAGTATTTTTGAAATATAAAAAGGTGAGCAATATTGTGGAATTTGAGAAATAAACTAAGTGGATGGCATAATTTCCTTTGTTAATAAAACCCGTGTACAAATCTTGATGTCACATCCTTGCTAAACATCTCAATTTACTTAATAAAGCTATGTAATATCGTTAGTGTTCATTATTAATCTTTAATTCAATTGAACAATGAAGCAATAGATCCCTCCATCACCTAAACCGATGCTAATTGCACCGGCAACAACATGATCTATCAATTCCAACTATGTGCTTCCATTTTTGTCACAAATTTCTACCTCCAAATCTGCTAGATATTGCTATCCGAAATTAGGTTTGGGCTTTAGCCAATTGTCTGACCTTTTTTTTCAAGGACCCATTTGCCCATCAGCCCTATGGCAAACTGCTTTGGACTGCGCACCACAATGAACCACAATCGGGCCATCGGCAAACCTTTATCAGAATTCTTCTTTCCATTTTCAAATTGCTACACTTTATTCCCTTTTCCCTTAGAAAGGCATTTTCTTGTAGATGATTTCATGTCAAAATCTATCCTACCTGATTAAATTGAATGTATGAGTAATTTCAATTTACTTTATACAATTTTATCTATGTTTATATTTCATTTAAAATAAATAGTTTTTAATTGTATTTTAGTTAGTATTTCTTTAATAAATATATTAAAATTCAGATTTCGATTAGAACTTTTAATTTTTGTAACTATCTAGATTTTAGTCGTTATCACTATTTTGTTTTAAATAAGGGTCGTAATCTTTAGTTAAATAGATTAAGCTTTTGATGAAATAAAATTCTCTGAGAAATTCTCTACCAACATTTGTCCAATTTGTGGATCCTAAATTGATATTAGTTGAAGTCAACGATTTTAACCTAATATCTGTGGCACAATTATAATTCATGTTGCATTCACATAAATACAGTTGTGCATTATATACAAATCCCATTAACCCCAATTTTCCTTTTATTGAGTGATAAATTTTTTATTCAATTTTCCATATCAATTAAAAGCTAAAAACTATTTTCTGTACAAGTGTCAATGGTAGCTAGAGAAGCAAAGTAATTAATAATAAAACATCATCTATGTAGTCATCCTCAAGCTATTATGATGAGATAAATAGGTAGACATATCGAGCTATTATAGTTAAAACCAAAATATACACTAAAACAAGGTGTCAACAGTACATGTATGAATTTTTACTTGCAAGTAAATTCGATACCAAGTCATGTAGTGCATACACTAATGTTGATGGTATGTAGTACATTTCATATTTTAAATAGTTACAACATGGGACAGTGGATGTTAAAGAGTTGAGACGTGCTACTTGACTCGGGATTAAATCCCCTGCTTTGACCCGAGATTTAATCCAGAACCAATCGGTTTTGTTCTAAAGAGTTTATGCATGTATTAATATTTCTTATGCCTAGGTAAATAGGTACTGATGAATCTTGAACTTATTGTGGCGAGACTTGTCCGTAAAGTCTGTGTATTCTCATTTTATTCAATTTTAACCATATATATCATGAAACACACAACTTTTATCAACTTCTACCCCACATATGCTCAACTTTTTTTAAAAAAAAAATTGCTAAAATTTTTATCAAAAGTTTTGATATACAACCTGTTTGTTTATACCCGTGTTTGGGCTACATTAATTTTAAAATGGATTTTTTCTCTATCATTTATTAACCACACATTCTCCAATAAAATAATATTACACATAAATGGAAAATCTTTCCTTATTTTTTTAACCATAGATTAACATTTTTTTTTCTCAAAAACTATAACAGAGCTCAAAGAGGGGCAATTTATGCATATATGAGCGTGTACATAGTACTGGTAGTGTGGGTGGTTTGGGAGAGGAAGGGGAAGGGCAGCTTATTAAGTAGGAAGCTTTAGTTAATAAAAACAGAAACCATACCAAATTTGGCATATCATAAGTTTGGTACTGAATATACACATCCTAGATAATATCTTCAATCGCTTATTATATTCTTATATCTGACTTAGCAAAGACAAGTCTATGCAACATTAATACATAGGGGATACAATGGAGCTTAAACTAATCAAACTCCTAAGGTTGGATAGTGACCAAACCCTAGACAATAACAACCCAGAAAGTACTGACATCTAAGCTCTAAATTCACATTAATAAACTCCTAATTATGGCTGCTTGAGCACTGTCACTGTCTATTGATTCCAAAAGCTGCGATAGTCGATCACTTAGGTCATCCACCTCTCTGTGTAAGTTCTTGATGTAGTTACAAGTCTCTTGCAACACCTTTGAGGCTGAAACCTGTCATTGTTAATCAAAACTAGTTAGATAAGGATTGAGAGAAATTTTATGCATGCTCTCACACTCAGGTTAAGTGTATGTTTGATATTAAGTATTGCGTAGAACTAACACTATTATGAACAAGTTATGAGGATCGAGAAAAAAATTATACAGACTCTCGCGCTTTATTTAAATGTATGTTTGATATGCAGTATATAGTGGTCAATATTGCAAGCCTCTCTATTGAAACTCTCTCTTTTATAAACTCTAGGCATGCCATGCAGAGAAATGTTCACAGGGAACACCATGGTCCCACACATCAATTTGTAAATTAATTGAGGCTTGTGGGGATGAGCAGAACCTAACTTATCTAGTAAATAAATGAAAGCACACAAATATATATATGCATATACTCACATGTAATGAGTTCAAGATGGACATACAAGTCACATACAATTTCTGACTAAAGAAAATAGTATACGCGCTCGCGTGCACACAGACATATATTATAAAGAAAAGAACAAAAACTGTAATGAACCTTGTCTGAACGCCTATTGCGGATCTCAGGGATAAGTTGTTGCAATTTGGACACAAGATCGGCAATCTGATCTTCAGTTATCCTGGAAACTCCTGACTGCCTCGTCCGGGATCTTCTGCTAGACATTGTCAGGAAGTAAATGTGGAATAATGAACAAGATAGGGAGAAATACGATGATGAAAACTAAGAATATTTGTCAGAAAACTTATGATCTTGATTGTGTATGAAATAAAATGGGAGGGAGGGGATAAAGTAGGATTTAAATTAGAGGAGAGAAGTGACTGTTTGAGACAAGTTATGGACAGAGAGATAAGGGAGGCATGAAGGGCAGGTAAAATGAAATGCAACACAAATGAACAAGTGTTGGAGGTGATGAAGACAAGTGCATGGGAGAAAGCACAAGGCCACGGTTATTGTTTTTAAATATATTCTTGAAGAGAGAGAAAACATACATACACGTAGAAGTTGAAGACATAATTTAAATAACAAGACGTCATCTTATCTAATAATTTAAACTTTTAGTTCAACGTAGAACAAATTCCTAGATTCAAATCTTGTGGCTACCCATTTGAATCAGTTGATCGCGTCTTAAGCTTGAATGGAAAAACAAATACAGCAAACAAGTGAAAACACATATTGAAAATAATATTCAAATGATATGAATCATGTATTTCTATTTAATAGTTTTAAGTTTTTACTCCAAGTAGTTGAACACTGGAGAGAGAGAGAGAGAGAGAGAGAGAGAGAGAGAGAGAGCCCATACTGTCCTTCTCTATATGTTCCCCAAACTGCCAAACTGGGGTTAGGGATTCAGGTGGGTTGCAAGATATTTGGTTGTTTATTAGCCAACTTTGGGGCCTCCTTGTGCGAGTCTAAGCGCGCAATCCCATGTTATCCTATTATATCATGTCGATTGAACGAATAAATTAATTGGTTTAAAAATTTTAACAAGAATAAATATAGAGTGTTTGATGCACATTATTTAAAAGAAAATGCATTTTATGATGTGATGTGATGAAAAATATATGGTTAAAAAATAAGGAAAATTTTTGAATTTGCGTGTAATATTATGTTATTGAAAAATGTGTGATTGAAAATGAGTATTGAAATAATGAGTTTTGGGAAGAATGTGGATCAAACAGATATATTTTTGAAGTTTGATTTAAATTTTTATCAAAGTTGGGACCTATGTAAAATTTTAGGGAGTGTGGCATGAAGATCCAAATGTGATACAATTTTATAGAAACAAAAACAAAACGAGCTTATTTATATAATTTTTAACACGATTAATGAAGAAATTTAGCCCCTGTTTGGTGTACATTTTGGGAATAAGAATGCATTTTTACCGTTGATGTGATGAGGAATATGTGGTTGAAAAGGAAGAAAAATTATTGGTGTGATGGAAAATATTATTTTATTAAAGAATGTGTAATTGAAATGAGTAGAAGAATAATGAGAAAAATAATATGGCTCAAGCATGTGCTTAGTTTTTCAATTAAAACTTACTCAAGTACATTCTAGAGATTATACAAGAATGCCATGGTTGACTAGCTTATTTATACATGCCATTGCTGACTAGTTTGCATGCATGATCATCATGAATATATATATATATATATATTGGCCCAGATCTAGCACACTCTGAATTACTGTTGACAAGATTCCTCGACTAAGCATAGTTTAAATGAACTGCAATTATTAATTCGACAATTAAGATAATATTTATAAATATCAGGTAGACTGTGAGAGCTTAAGATGGGGTGTGTGCGTGAGTATATAATCACTAAAGAAAATTAGGGAAAGCATAGCAACTACTCAAGATGGGGTGCGCGCGCGTGATTATATAATCACTAAAAAAAATTATGGAAAGTATTGCAACTACTCAAGATGTGACGAGAAATCAACCAACTTTTTATTAGAAACAATGAAGCAAATATATTTAAGATATTATACCATATGTAAGAGTTAAGAAGGAAAATACTTTATATTAAAAATTACAAATTACTCGAAAAGGAAAATGTGTTTATTACATACACAATCAAATATTCAACAACAACAACAACAATAATAATAATATCACATAAGCGGAAAAACATCATATATATCAGAGAATAACAATACTTTTTTCCTGATACAAACATCAAATAAATAATTTATTTGCAAATATAATTTATGACGGTAAAGTATGTAGTAAATTGATTATCAACGTGGTTTGTTTTCTTCATATATAATGTACACATCTACTAAATGATCAATTGTATCTTTAATTATTTGTGTGATTTAGTTTAAATATCGGTATGACTACGATTGAAAAACCTTGAAGCTCATGACATCATAGTATATGTGATTGAAGTCCTATCAAGTGTACGTTATTCGCTAAGTCGTAAAACCTAATTATTGTCGAGCCTAATTATAGCCACTTCGCGAAACCAGTCGCAAATTAACCTCCGCGATGAGGTCATCGTAGGGGATGTAGGGGGGCAAGAGGTCTCCCTCCTAGGGAGGTGTGGCTGTGTAGTTGGGCAAAGTCACTGGAACCAAAATTTCGTTAAAGAAAGTTGAAATTTTTGTATTCTTGCAAAATTCTATTAAGAAATTGGAGTCCTTGTAAAATTCGATTTTGTCCTAATTTATTTTAAAAATAAGGAGCCATCCATAGTATTTATTATTGTCATCAAAAAGAAAGAGAAAAAGAGGTTAGAGAAGATAGGGGCACGTTTTTCTCTTGCAAATCAATATATTCATCATATTGAATTATTAGAGGTTAGAGAAAATAGTAGTGCGATTTTCATTTACAAATCATTTTTTTCACCATATTGAATTATTGCAGTGGTGAGAGAGTACATAGTGTTACATTGAGACGAACCTCTATAAATTTTGATTGTTTTTTAGTTTTTATTTTTCTTTCTTTGAATTGATTGCTATTTATGGAATATAATTATGATTTTTAATTGTCTACAATTTGCACACTTAGACAATGACACAAGATTGCACATGATCGTAGCCCCTGAGGGGTGTGACAATCGTAGGCACTCTTAACACCTAAGTCAAACGGAGGAAGTATATTTGAGTGTGGAAGACACACAATGTTGGAGTCAAGAGAGAATTATCAATCTTTGATTAGGATCCAAGGTTCAATTTAAGATTACTTTGGGATGTCACTAGGTGTGAGCATTTATAGTCAACAGAGATGAGTTGATGTCCATTGAATATTGATAAATGGTATCATCCTAACGACTCACTCGTCAAGCTTAATCGTGTCAATCCATAATTGTCATTATGTCCATTCTTTGCCGTCAAAGGCCTGTGGCCTCTCACCTGAACATAGCTTGAAAAGTTTTCTGATTAAGCGACACTACATCTAGCTGTCACATCAATCAATCAAACTTGTTGTGTGACTTGGCCGAGGCAAAGCCAGTTGAAGTAGCCCATCATAGAAGATGTAACTCGACTTGAAATTGTATTGCAGCAAAAATGTAACGCCTCACCTCGGATAATGACATTCCA
>CAIGRP010055982.1:0-11932 GCA_903798385.1 Fraxinus cuspidata
GAAAATTTGCACTCATTTTGATATATTCTCTTCTAGAGATAAGTTCCATTTTCAAAGGATTTGAGTCCATTATATGAATCTTTTAGATTTTGTCACTTTGTTTCATATATTATTACTTTTACTCAAAAATATGGAGAAAATAAAATTTGATGTAGGCAAGAACCAAAGTTTTGCCACCTGAGTATCGAAACTTTAGTATAAAAAACGTGTCATTAATTCTTGAAAGTTTATAATTTTCATGAAGATGATTGTGCAATTAAATGCATTTGCATGCCGATTTTAGATACTTATTTTATAATCACTTTTTATTTTTTGAATATGTGTTTCATTGCAAATTTATCCAACCAATATGACTTATTATGTTTTAGAGATGAGTCGATAACTTTTGAATTTTCTATGTCAATGATATGTTCTATTGCATCCTTACGAGGTACAAGAATAGGCCTACTTGACTAAATGTCATGTCCATGCTCCTCGATAACACAATTTTGAGTAGTACAAATGAAAAAGTAGTATATCTGCATTTTCCATGTTTTAAGAAAAGAGAGAAAAAAAGAAAAGGAGGTTAGAAATGAAAGTGTTTTAACTTTTAAATCAAGAGGTTTCCGTTTAACTTTAATCTCTTTCGAAAACCTAAACAATAAGTCTAGGTGAACAAGAAGCTACGATATTAGTGATATTCAATGTCTTTTAGATATGATCTTTAGTAATACAAATGTTATTCTAGGCTTCCCAAAAACTCATTTTTCATCCATGGAAGAAAAGAAAAGCAAATTAAAGGGAAAGAAAAACTTTCTGATTATGAGAAAGTTATTCTTGTATAAAGGAAAGACAAGCTACACATGTTTCCTATAAAAAATTGACACCAACATTCCTTAAATACCTTAATATGTTGAAAACCTCCGGAATTTTTGGGCTATGTCTTGTTCTAATATTGCAAGTTTTACAAGATTCTTGAATTCTTAAAATGTTTTTCACTTTCACACACCTGGATAATTGCACTCTGATGTCTGGTTTAAAAGCAAGTTAATTTTTTTTTAATTAGTTTATGAAATATAATTTCTTAGTAACCTTTTTAAGCTCGAAATTTTTACTTTCATTTATAAATTTTAAAATAATTTTTATTAGTAAAAGTTAGAATATGATAGTTACTTATTTTGATGGAAAATAATAATTACATTCACAAAATAACGTTTTTAGTTAAAAGTAAGGAAAAATTGCAACAGCGATCTCAAACTTTTTCAACTTTTGCAGACCTTATCATAACTTTATTTTGTGTTAGGGAAGGTCGTTAACATTTCATAAATATGCAATTGGAATTCAAATGGATATATCCATGTGATCGTTAGTTGACCAAGAAAGTCAAATTTTGATTAATTTTGACCAGATAAAAAATTGAATATTGGTACTTTTATGTTCCTCATATTAAATAAGTTAAAAAATTAAAAACGCAAAGAATAAAAATAAATATATAAAGCTACACCATCATCCCACCCAACCTCCAAAATCAAAACTTGAAGTATTTTTTTCTTTGGCGAGACCCTACTAGAAACCGTCACCACCTCCACCTTCGACCCACACAGCCACCACAACTTCCACTCACCACCGCCCACTATCAGTGCTGGCACCCTCCATCGCCACCTTCCAGCCAACTGTACATTCGAAAATCAAACCAAGAAAACTAACCCCCACACTCGAAATCAAACAAAAAAATCACCTGCCTCTGCCACCCACGCCCACCACCGTCAATATAAAACCAAAAATCAAATCCCACACCACCCAAATCAAAACTAGAAATCAAATCACCCAGCCACCAACATGTCGTCGCACTTATTATTTTTTTGTAACCTCTGCATTGATTTGTTTGTCCCGTTTTTGGACTTAGACTGTAGGAGTCAAATCAGTGATAATCCGCCACAGTGGGTGTAATTGGAGGAGTTGCCGGCAATTTTTGAGTTCGCGAGTTTGGGGTTTTGGATGGTTATTCTGGCGACATCTGGTGGAGTTGGGGTTGGTAGTGGGGTTGGATGTGTAAAGGGAAATAAAGGTTTTCGGGTGATGTGTGGTTCCCACGATTTGGGTTGTGGTGGTGCTAAAATCTAATTTCTACAAATTCATTGAGGCAAGGCTGTGGTGGGAAACCAGTTACCCTCTAATTTTTGCAAATTCATTGATTTTGATTTTTTATTTGGGTTCTGTTTAATAGTGGAGAAGATGGTAGTGAAGGCGACGGCGGTGGTGTTGACCAGTGTTGGTGTCTGATTTTCAGTTGTGCGGGTAGGCTGGGCGTGGGTTGGGTGAAGAAGAAACCATTTTTTTATTTTTTGTTTATTTATTTAATGTGATAATTTTAAATTTACCATTTTACCTCTTTCAATTTAGTCAAAATTAGAATTTAGTCAAAATTTGACTAATTTTGAATTTCTTGATCAACTAACAATGAGTTTCATCAATTTGGACTCCAGTTGCATATTTATGAAAAGTTAGAGACATTCGTTGATATAAAATAAAGATTAGAATAAAGTTTGCAAAAATTAAAATGATCAGGGACCACTCTTCAATTTTTCCAAAAATAAATTTTTGAAACACGCTCTAATGATTTTGAAACTGCATCTAGTCTTGCACCTTTTCTCCAAACTAGAATAACGATGTAGTATTTATTAATGACTTCTGATCAAATAAAAAAAACAGAGAACGAGAAAAATTAAACTAGTTTAAGCATTAAAAGCACATGCCAACCTCAAATCATACATCAAAATCGGGAAATTAGGTTTGAACTCCCCAATCTTTCACATAGCCCCTATTAGATCCCCATTATTCAAAAACTCAATTTTTTTAAAACTCATTTTCAATAACACATTCTTACAATAAAATATTTTGCATGTAAACAAAAATTTTTATCTTAATTTTTAATCACACATTTTTCAAAATTTACCATTACAAAATTCATTTTCAACGTATAATGGGACTCAAACATATATGCATGGTGTGATGTGTGCTCAACAATCAAAAGTGAAATTCTGGGCCCCAACCCATTTAAATTTATAATTTGGACCCCACGTGATCGAAATCTTCAACGTGAATGTTAAAATCAAGCTCCAATTTCACATGACTTATAACAGGAGAACAATACTCTCAAATCACGTAACATTTCTTCCCAATTCAATTGAAGCGATTTTGATCATAGGTGATCAAGACACACTTCTTGTAATAATCCCAATCCAGGTTGTTTTTGTCCTATTACTCAATGGGATTTCACTGTACATGTAGTCTTTTTAGATGGGGAACAACGTTTAAATATCGTTAAAAGTTTACTAATTTCATACATACTTTTTGACATTTTATTATTATCAAAAAACTATTTTTTTATTTTTAAATTATGTAAAAAAAAATGCTTAAATTTTGTAAATTATGTTACATAAATTTCACACCCAATTTTTCACCATCATCTTCGTCACCGCTACCCCACCATCACTTTTAACATAGCATGTTAAACACATTGTCGTATATTTCCAATGTCACCGTGGCCAATGACACCACCACCACTTGTATTATTTATTGTAACAACGTCACCACTAGCATTGGTCATTTTGTGACATTTATTGTTACACTATCACGATCACTATTTTCTTCATATACACATTCACAAGAACCACCACCACCCATCACCGTCCTGATTTCAGATTCAATTCAGTAATTTAACCCAAATTTCATTCACAAATTTCAATCATCATCGGCCAACAAATCAACATCATCATCCATCTCACCACTTTTCTATTTAAAAAAAATAAAAATAAAAAATCCTACTCTTTCAAAATGGAAAGAAGCTTTGATAGAAATATTGGGCTCAGATGTTGTGGCTGGGCTTGGGATTCAGATAGCTATTTGGTCCGGTGGGCCCATTTTCTGGTGAAACCCCACCAAAAATATCTTATGATCTCTTTCTTGCTTCTTAATTCTTTATATTTTAGGGGAACAACCAACCGACCAATCATAAAATATCTTTCCCTTTTTTTACTACGGACCAAAATTTAAGGTGGTGTTTAATTGCAACGAATTTCATGAAAAATATCACATTCGATGAAAACGAATTCCAATTTGGCCGTTTGATTGTAACGTGAAAATGAAAATCGAATTTCAAGATGCAACTACTTTAAACTGCACTTTATTTGTTTTCATGGAAAACAAATTCCTATAGGTTTGATGGGTTTTTATTTTTCAACTAACTTGGAATTGAAATTCATTTCCACATTTACTTATCAAATGAACCCTAATTGTTATGTAAATTAAATATTTAAACCTAGGATGGAAAAATATTACATATTAAGAGGGTGTTTAGTAGAGATTAAAATTAGATTTTCAATATATTTTGATAAAAAATTTTGAAATGCGTGGTTGAAAAGTTGTGGGACCCACGAAAGATATTATTAATATTGATTGTTTGATTTTGACTTGAATTAAAATCAGATTTTAATCAGAACCAAACATGGGCTAAATATAAGACATGCTTTTCCGAAAAATAGTTAAATAGATTTGACTTTCTAAAATGTGTTAGATTATGCAAAAAATTTTATCAGTATAAATTTATAATATATTTAACATCACATGAAGTAAGAATCATTTTTTGGATGATTTTAATCTTACTAAAATTCAATTATTTCAATAATACGTTACTTTTCGTTTTTCAATATTTAATAAATTTTACAAAATCATAGTCTATAAATTTCGTGTTATTAATTCTCAGTTAACTAACGTTCACAATAATCTAGATTTAATGAATCTTTACTTGATAAATCTTGATGTACATGAATCTAGAGTTATTATAGATGAATTTACTTCTATTCATGTATCTATGAATTTTAATGGGTGTTTAAATTCATGTATTAGCAATTAGTTCTCATGTACCAAATGTAGTACAAAAATGTTGAATAATGCTATTTATCATTATGATGATGGAATATCGATAATGTAGCAGTTTACATGAAATAATGATGGAGTTAATACTCACTCTATACCTTGCTTGGGGGACTGTGTGATGCCATTTTTCATCTTTAAATGAGGCATGTTTCTGGGCTTTTTCACGTAGCGTCTTAGTACATTTATACATGTTTGGCTAACCTTAAAAAATTTACTAACAAGCTTCAGAACGAGTAATTCTTTATGGTTGCAACTTTTCAAAAGTACTCCAACACTACTATCAACATAAGCAAGTTCTTTAACTTGCTAATCCTTTGATCCGTAAAACTTTTTTCAGTTTTTAAGTTGATAAACTTCATTTTTAACTACACGTTACATTGAACCCACCATTTTTAATCACTTTTTAACCACATATTTCATGTGACCCACCAATTTATATTTTCCTTCCACTTGTACTACCAAAAATCCTTTATATAGCAAGGCAAAGAATATCAAACCCTGTCGGGTCAAGGGGATAGGCGAACGGTATGATTGAGCTTCATCAGGTCCAACAATAATCACTAGTAATGTATAGAGAATAGGTTCTTGAGTAAAGGCACTGGTCATAAAAAGTTCAAGCATCGAAAAACTTTCATAAACAGATAATAATAAGTGCATTAACATCCCAAACTGCTCATGTATTGTTTTCCAAGATTATTGAAATAAATAAAAGACAAGCAAAGATGAATACAAAGTTCTGACGTTACAAAACCAAAGGTCATTTCATCAGTAATGGAGAAACTAAACATCACATGTTTACCTCCATGTTAGCACCAGCAGATTCTGGATGGTAATGAAGTATTTCCATCCACATCATTTCCCGAATCATATCTTCGCCTAAATCCTCGTCTATGTCGAGATTGATAGGGACATTGACCGGAGGGTCACATCTTGGATCGTAAAGGGGAGACATGTATGGATGTTGAAGTGCTTCGGTAACACTTATCCTCTTTGAAGGGTCAAAGATGAGCATTTTCTGTAACAAATCGAGCGCCAGAGGATGGGCATTTGAATAAAGACGGGAAAATGGGGTTCCCAGAGAGTAAGGAAGTGATTTAATGTACTTTCTTGCCTTTGGGTTATCAATAAACTCGAGATCATTTTCCCTCTGGCTACCAAGGATGTTGATGATCAGTTTAAGCTGGTTAAGACACTCTGTACCTGGAAAAATGGGTTTCCGACCAAGCAGTTCGGCAAAAATGCAACCAACAGACCACACGTCAATGGAGGTGCCATAATTGTCACAGCAGAGAAGGAGCTCTGGTGCTCGATACCAACGGGTGACCACATATTCAGTCATGAATTGGCCCTGACTACTGCTTGTACGTGCAAGCCCAAAATCACATATTTTTAGATCACAGTTCGCGTTGATAAGTAGGTTCCCAGGCTTCAAATCCCGATGAAGAATGTTTGCTGAGTGTAGATACTTCAGACCTCTAAGTAACTGCATTGAAAGATACAAAAAAGTTAATAGATCTGCCAAGCACAAGGGGCAGCGTAGTAGAGGTTTTAAAATAGAAATTACTCGACAAGAATGAAATCAAATTCAAAACATGCAAATGGAACTAATATTACAAAATTCATTAGAAGTTATAATAGTTAGCAAAATAGTAGTCAAATTCCATTGTCACGTGAGATCCATCTTAATTGTAAATGAAACCAAAAAGTACTGTAGTTAAAATCAAAACTACTAGGCAGTTTGACATATGATGTGAGGCTTAAATGTCATGATTAGTTTTATGTCATACTTCATAGAAAAATAATTATTAATAATGTTTTTCTGATGAGTTTGATTGCCACAATAGACTAAAAGGTTTGTATACAGAGCATGAGACGGCCAGAAGAAAAAATCTAACTATAAGTGTGACATAATCTTATGAAGCATGCTCATACCGTAACCAAAATCCATATCTCCACTACCAAAATCCTTACAGTAATAATTTATTTCTTCTATTTTATTTATTTTCAATGTTTGTTGCAGAAAATCCTCGCATCGTAACAGTGCATGTTAGAGCAGAAGTTAAAAGGGAATGAACATTCTAGGCACCTGGAATAGGAAATACTGACAATGATCATTCGATAGTGCTTGAGAGGACTTAATTATCTGATGCAAATCAGTATCCATAAGCTCATAAACCAAGTAGACATCCTTGAAACTTCTCTTATGATTAGGCAGCATGACATCCTTCAGGGCTATGACATTTTCATGTCTAAGATGGCGGAGAAGCTTCAATTCACGCAGAGTTCTTAGTGCATCAATACGATTTTCAAAGGCATTATGTATCTTTTTTATTGCAACCTTTTCATTGGTTTCCCGGTTGACAGACGAGCAGACAATACCATATGCCCCTCGACCAATAGGCTTGATTGGCACATACTTCGTATCAATCTCAAACAATGTTTGCCACATGGAATAGTAGTGCTTCCCCGGAGTTCCAACCCCATTCGGAGGCTCAACGGGAGTTGCCATACTACTGAAACGGCTACAAGCGGATCAAATTTCTATACGATCTCAAATGCAACATATAGTTATAGAACAAATATCTTTAACAAACTAGGCATATAAAAGTGAACCTATCACGTGATGCCTGAGCATTACGTACAAATTAACCTTAACAAAATCATTTTAACTCGTGATGAGCGCATTCTCGAAGTTGTTACAATCATGGACCATCCCCACGCCTTATATTAACTTCTTCTCCTTTCAGTGAGACAGTTCTAATGCGATGAATCAATCAATGCCATCCAAACAACTAAAGTAAATTTTAAACAATTTCATACAGAACATCATTTGACATGAAGCACCTTACTGCATAACATATAAGAATAACCAAAAAAAGGCTCAACCTGAAAAGGAAATTCCAAAAAGAATGAACTCCAATGAGATTACTTAAATGCAATGCTCTATAATGAAAATTGGGATGCTGAAAATAAACCTGTTTTCGACCAATGAGTACACTGCACTTCAATCAATTCAACAAACCAATAAAGAAAGCTTACAAAACAATTCAATGTTTTTCAACTGATGAATGGACTGCACTTCATTCAATTGATAAAGACAACAAAGATATCTTCAAAAAACATTTTTTTTTAACAAATTCTTCCCATATTCAGCTAAATTAAGTAGTTTCCATACTAATCCCCACAACAATTCAGTACATAAATCTAAAAAGAACAAATGGAGTGATTGAAATTTGAGGACATTAACACTGCATAAAAAGCGAAGATTTATGTTAAAAAGATGAACTTTCCAATTTATTCCATTTTCGGAAATTCAATGAAACGATAAGTCCAAACTTTCTAAAAAGGTAGAAAATATAAGGAGGGAGAAATAAATTATACCCAATAACAGGTGATTAGCACTCTAAATTCACAAAATTCAAGTACAATCCAACCAAACCCTAAAACAAGAAAATAGTAAACATAGAAATCAATCTTTTACCCTGCAACAATTGACCTGTTGCTTTCCTTGAATCACTTCACAGTACCATCAAATCTCTCATTGTCTCTCTTCAATTCCAACTCGTAAATCAGAATTCCCCATCCAATCCCACTTTTTCCCTGAATTTCAAACTCAAATTCTCGACTAATTCTACTCAATTTCAGCGAGTTGGATCAGAAGGATCTGTAATAATATATTACCCCCACATTTTCTACCGGTCTTCTGCTTCAATTGCTGTGAACCCGATCAGAAAGATAATACAAATATATAAATTTGAGTGAATTTTCCAGAAGAAGGATATTTCCAGAATAAACGTTCGGTCCGTTATCTGGTCGCAATCAAAGTATTGAATCAGTGATGAAGCAAACGACACTCTGCTACAGTCTTTAATTTATTTTATATAAAAAGGTTCGATTTTTTCTTTGCAGTAACGTTGGCCGGTGTTTGAAACGTGTGTTCACACTGTCCATGAAGATATTATGGTGCAATATTATTTTTAGGGCCGGACTGGGTTATCGACATTTTGGACAACTTATTAGTTACCGGTGTCTAATCTTTAAAAGTGAAATTTCGAGTTTTCATTTTATTTAAATAAGAAAATCTAGGTCTTTCTTGACACTCTTGGGGAAAAAATCAGACTTTTCTTGTATTGATTCGGATGCTAATATATTCTTTTTCTTGCACAAACAAAATCAATAAGAAATGCTACAACCCTTCTTTTGACTGTGAACCACTCCGGAAATTTCTTTCTTTATAATCGGATTATACCTTGACCTAGTCTTATTTCAAGCAAAAGAAGCAAAGGGGAGGCCCACACGAAAGACATAAATCAAAAATAGTCAATATAGGGATGTTAAAATATCCATATATTTCACATGATTTCGAGCAATGACAATATGTTTTAAGTAATTTTACGATTTGCCATCTAATTTTAAGTCACATGAAGTTAACGTACGAATCTAATGTCCATGTTTATGATTCCATCACGTGGGAACATAGATATACAAAGAGTAAATTATCTAAAATCCTTATTTTCAATATTACAATTCAAAAATAAGGGGATAAAGTTTACAATTCAAAAATCNACGGTAAAACCTGAAGATTCGAAAAACTTGGAGAAAATTACCTAAAACCCTTCGTTTTAAGATTATAATTCAAAAATAAGGGGATAAAATGTACAATTCAAAAATCAGGTGGTAAATAGAATTGTTAATTGTAATTAATAAAATTTTGAATCTTTATATTTCGTCTCCCCATCCCCACCCTCCATTAATTCACAAACCCATTTTTTGCCCAAACTGTCTCTTCTCCTTCTCTCTCCTCAACCATTGTCGTCGCCGCTAAATCAGCAGCCCATGTCGTTGGACTACTGCGAAAACGCCGCCGCTGCCACCGCGCTCAAGACTCCACTATCGAGTGGCGGCAATTTGAACGTCGCGGAGTGAAGCAGCGTCGACTCCGTCTCTTCTCCTTCTCTCTCCTCAGCCATTGTCGTCGCCGCTAAATCATCAGCCCCTGCCACTAGACTACTACGAAGAAGCCACCACCACCGCGCTCAAGACGCCACTACCGAGAGGTGGTGATTTGAACGTCGCGAAGTTGTTCGCCCTTCGTTGCTACAGTTCGGGAGTGCAGATCCATTTTTCTTCCCTTTTTATTTTATTTTAGAGTGGTGTGGTGATGACGGTTCGATGGTGAAGTTGTGCAGTGCAGCGTTGATGTGCTCTGTGGTGCTGTTGGTGCGATGGTTGACTGAATCGTGTGGTGCTGTGTGTGTTGGAGGTGGTCGTGTGTGGTGATGTAGCGGTAGTGGTGGAGGTTCAGTGGTGTTTTTTTCGACAGTGCTATCGTGGTCTTTCATCAGCACTGATACGGGACCTGCCCACGGCAAAATCATCAAGTTCCTCCAATTGTGAAACTGGAGGGCTATTGGCAGCAGGTTGAGCAAGCTTAGGATTTTGAGAGTAATGATTATAACTTTGGATGAATCAATTATATTCAGAAATTTGTAAACAATTTTCATCTCTTCTTCGGCTTCAATGGTGTTGAGTTATTGCAATACTTCATTTGTATTTGTAGTTATAATACTTCAGCTTCAATTTGTTGAGTTATTGCCATACTTCGTAGCATAATCCGTAATTGTACGCNAATTTTCATCTCTTCTTCGGCTTCAATGGTGTTGAGTTATTGCAATACTTCGTTTGTAATTGTAGTTATAATACTTCGGCTTCAATGTGTTGAGTTATTGCAATGCTTCATAAGATAATCCATAATTGTATGCCACCACATTTTGTCTATGTTTGATCGAAATTGGTCTTCTTGATTTTCTTGATGGTGTTGGTTGTAAATTTGAGTTGAAGGTGGTAGTTATAGTGCATTGGAGACTGGTGGTGGATTGTGATGCTTGTTCGTGATGTAAGAGGATGTGTTTGTGGTGACCATTTGTGGTCAAATATGTGTTTATTGTGACTGATTGTGACCAATTTTGTGTTAATTGTGATTGGTTGTGACCAATTCTGTGTTAGTTGTGATCGATTATGACTCGTTGTGACCAATTCTGTGTTAATTGTAACTTGTTGTAATTTGATCACATACCGTCACAATTAAGATGGATTTGGTCATAGACAGTCACATTGAATACAAATTTGATCACAATTAATCATGGACGACATGTCAGTGACTTGATATTTTTAATTTTTGAAATTTTTTTGCAAGGTAGGGGTGGGGCGGGTCCGTGGGATGACGTGATTTTCAGATTTAAATTTCTGAAAATTTTTAGTGGAGTGGAGTGGGGTGGGTGGGGGATGGTGGGGGTAAGGGTGGTCGTGAGGGGTGAGGTAATGATAATTAATTATATATTATATATATTTAATTGGAATTAACACGTGAATTTTGAAATAATTTAACAAGTTTGTTAATTTTGAAATGTAATTTTAATATGTAGGATTTATGTATTGTTCCCATATACAAATTTAAGTAAATTGCGGACCTAAACCCATGATTGCAAGCGCGTAAAAGACTGGAGAGTCCAATCCTAATTTCTAAACAATTTAGTGACTATCTTTATTGTTATCTTCAATTTTATAATAATAATAATAATAATAATAATAATAATAAAGACTATCAAAATTAAGATATGTAATTATTGATAGGTTGTAGAAGATATTAGATAGGTAAAATAAATAAGATTTTATTTTTTTAAATATTATCCAATATTATTGTGTTCACGTTTAAGTAAACTAGTCAGAGTTGAAATTGTATTGCATATTATTTTGAAACACTTTATAAATACTGTAAAAGTAATATTTGATATCAATTTGTTGAAAGAATTTGATGAATTTCAAACGAACTAAAAAAATAAAATTTATGATAAAAATTTAAGAGAATAAAATTGTAGCTCAAAACTCAACTTTGATTATTCAAATTTTTTGTGATGATAAGCAATATTTTTTAGTAATGCTATTTATCATTATAATAATGAATTATTGGTGATATGACAATTCATTATTCATCTCATTTCTCTCTCTCTCTCTC
>CAIGRP010055990.1:0-16294 GCA_903798385.1 Fraxinus cuspidata
GTAGCTCATGCCAATTTAGTCCTCGCACTTTGGATTTTTGCTATTTTTCGTTATTTTGCGATCTTTTCTTCAATTATTCATTAGACATAAAGTTTAACCTACAAAAGACAATTTGACATAAATTAGGCAGAATTTAATTCAAAAGACAACAAATTATTATGATTTAGCGCTACAGATATAAAAACTATACTTATCAGCGGTCTACGCACGGATGACTAGATTACATATTTTAGTCAGAGGGTACATTTTTGGGGGATTTTTTCGTACATTTGCTATGATGAGATTATAGTATAGATATAGCCTATGATTATATCATGACTATAAGATGATATTTTACAGGGTTATGAGGATGTTTCACATCTTGATTATCATTATATGTTATTATAATGTAACTTGTTAAATGATGTCAATTTGATTTTCGATATATATGTATTCGAGACGGGTCGTGTCATATACCAATCTACTAATTATGTAGCTGTCCCCCAATAATTAAAGCTCCAATAATTGGACATTGACTAGTTTAATTATTAGTGTGTGCTCATTCTATAAAGATGCAAGACTGAAATCTTAAATTAAATATAATCACATAAGCTTATATTCGGCCAATGTTTTACCTCGTCAGAGATCCAATAATTAGAGTAGAGCTATAAAGACCGTTTTGCTCATCCATTTATTTGAATTCCTTTTACTTACACTTTCTTCAGTAGTTTTCTAGTAATAAATCACTGACATAGATTTACACATCAATAAATACCAATGTTCTAAAAAGTGGTTAGACGTGGAAGCAAAACTTCAAGTTTTACGAGCTTAAGCGAGTTTAAGCGAGGTTTAGGCGTAAAAAAAGCACTTTCTCATTTTTAATATTATTTTAGATTTTTAATCATTTTAAAATTTATTTAATAATTAAAATAATACATATCAAACATCTACAATTATAACTTAACAATTCCTACCATTATTCAATTACACAATTTTCAAGTTTTCGAAATGCAAAAATGAGAATATTTTTCATAGTTTCAAATTTCAACTAGACAAGTCATACTTAATACATTTATAGGAACTTCATTTATGTTTTTGGAGTTTGCAATAAAGTAATGAATTTTAAGATCATAATTATATAATGTAGATAGTATCATAACTTAAATCTTATTTAATTATTTAGCTAAAGTTATTTTAACTTTTGTGCTGATGAAATCCTTTAGAAACTTGAAATTAAAATCAAATGAAAAGTTTTTTTAAAAAAAATAATTAGCCCCCATTTGGCACCCATCGTTTGAGATTATAAATTGTGGAATAGTATGTTTTTGGAGAATCGATGGTCAAAATAGAATGAAAAACTTTTTATTTACGTGTAATATTATTTTATTAAAGAATGTGTGGTTTAAAAGAACAGAGGGAAAAATATATTATAATTTTAATAGGGACCAAAGGGGGGCTTAATAAGTTAAAGTTAAATAGAAGACTTTTAAAAAAGGAAAAAAATAAAAACATTTAATAAAGTCGCCTAAGGAAGACGAAAGAGGGGAAGGAAAAAATTCAAACGTTTAGGAATTGAAAAAAAAAACATTTGGGCGTGAAACGAGGCATTTTGTTCAAGCTTCGAGTTTCGGGCCAAGGCATTGCCTATTCGAGCTTTTTAGAATACTGCTAAATACTGAGATCAAGTTTAATTGCTAGATCGAAAAAATTTAATATGATTTCGTTGACTCGTATTTCATAGTGATGGATTTTGGACATGACTCCGTTCATTTCAAGTTCGCAACACACCGATATATATGACCATATCAGTTGATGTGACACATTAGCACCTCAATATATTTTCTGTACAAATACAATGTATTGGTTAGTACCTACTAAAGATGCAATGAAACTGGCTAACAGTTTGGTGACAAACAGTGATATGTTTCCATTCAATTTATTCAATTAACAAATAGCAACTTGCTTATAATGGATTACATTTATTGATTATGAAATCTCAACCTGCTAATTAATATTATAAAATTTTATTGCTTTCTCGTGAGAGAAGTCTTCTGGTCGCCGGCTTCTTAATTTATCTCAACTTGTTAATATTGTTAAATCATGAATATGTCACATTACTTACATTAATTGACAATACCGAGTATTAGTTTGTGTATGGTGTACCTACCAAAGATACAAAGATTGTCCCATATTTGCTTTTTCGAAATATTCTTAAATTTTTCACATGCCGTGGTCCACATCAACCATAACTTTTACCAGTTCTGTTGTGTTTGCATAGCTACAACAACTTCAATTATAAAACGAAAGGGAATGAAAGGTAAAAATAGTGAAAGTTTATTAAGCTTGACCTTACGTGCGGAATTATACAATTAACAAGACACTTTTTAATTGTTTCTAGATGATTAGTAAATCAATTCAATTATCCTATATTGGATTACCGCAATTTTTATGGAAAAATATTAAATAACACCAATATTGTTGACGGAGAAACCCAACTGGGTAAAAAATCTGGGACCAAATCAGTTACCTCCACTATCGACAATATGGATTTATAGTAAGATGTTGCCAAGCCAACTCCACTAGACTTCCAAATTTAATTCCTGTAATCTCAAAGATCAACTGAACCACCAGCTCCTGATCTTCTGCAATCGTCTCTTCCCAGTGGAATTTCAAGAACACCCCGTTATTGTGCTTTTTCTACGCTTGTAGTCCAACCTCTCTCAACCTCCAACAGTCTCTAAGGTTCAATTGAGAAAATACATTCCTAAGGGTGTTTAGAATATAAGTGTTTTGGATTCAAAGGATTTGATGTTTTTTCCCCAATCTGGTGTTGTATAATCTCAAGAGTAAATGAATTGAATCAATACATGAACATGCTCTTGAATCTTCAAAGAATAATATGAACATGTTATAGAGAAGAGGCACAATGAATAATCACCCCCAATTCGTGCATAGGCTTAGGTATTTATAGGGAAAGGTAATTAGGTTGAATGGGCCGAAAAAAATATTTCAAAATAAGAAATTAGGATTTTTCGGATCGACCTGTCGCTCGAGCGTGAAGCTGGCGACAAGCGAGCGACGCACTATCACTCGAGCGAGAGCTCAGCGACAGGCGGGTGATAGGCAATCTGCTTTTACCGTTCGAGCGCCAACTGGGCAAGAAGCCAACGAAAATGCGGAGCCGTGTTTCTCCTTTTTTTATGCTTGAACCGTAGACCTCATAACTCAGTTTGTACAAATTGCACCCTAGGTCCTTGATTTTTAAAACACGTTACAAATTAGTCTTTTTATCCACAGAATCGCCAACACTAAGAAACAAACTTCCCCTTTTACATTCTTTGACAAAACTATACAATAAGTCAAGGAAAACTAAAAACAAAATCTAAACTACACAAACTTCATCAAACTGATATATTTTGCATTCATTGTTCGTGTTTCTTGAAATTCACAAATCAAATACTCAATGTAAAAGCACGTGATATAATAAATAATAAAATCATTAAACACATGAAATCAACACTAGCTAGATTGAGACGTATCACTAATGTTAATTCAAACACCAACAAAAAAATTAGCATCACAAAAACATCAAAAACTCAAACAGCTAGATAGATATGGTATGGAATGCAATACAATCAGTAAATCTCCCCCTATCAATCTCATTCACCTCAAAAATTTAAATTCTCACATTCAAAACCTTTACTAGATTACACCCCCCTTTTTGTCACAATAATGAAGGAACCGATAATTAAAGACCTTTACCATTAACAAATTATAACTCAAAAATGCAGTTGTTAGCATACACAAGTATAATCAATGTACACTAAACCTTCCCACATACTTAGTTCAAGTTAACATTGAGTAAATTGTATAAGTGACATATATGTGTATAGTGTCACTAATCCTTTGTAAGTAGAGCTCCAAACTTTAATTTTGTGAGAACATACTAAACATAACTGCCAATACGTATATTCTTCTACTTATGAAAGTCAAACCATTTAAAGCACCTATAAAAAAAAACTCATTTTGTATGAATATTTTCTTTTCCCTTGACTTTGAGCATATATTATTTTCATATCTTTCAATATTTTAAGCTCATTATTATTATTTTTCACAACTTAAGTGCAAGCTCTTCTCCATTAAGCGACTAAAATGACTTATGTAATGAGCTTTAGATTGGTAAACCCAATTGACCATAGGCACTAGGTTATGAGAAACTGCATGCTTACTTGCTTGAGTCAAATAGGCTCTGAAGAAGAATATAAGATATTGAGCTTTTTATTACCAGGGATAAACTTGAGTTTAGGTCTAATAAATAAAGTTAATTCATGTTCAACGTCATCTTAGTAACATGTGATTGTCATCACAAATCTCATACACGCGATTGAGTCCCACTAACAATATTATAGTATGTGCAGTGCAGATGGTCATGAAGACACCTATACTAAGTATTCCATAATAATCTAAGCCAGCAATGGAAACTATTTTACAGCTCATTGATTAAATTCATACATCATCACAACAAACAAATTCAAATATATTATATATTATGTTGAAAAAATAATTTCCAGCATTTTTATTTTTTATTTTTCACATTTTCATTTTTTTATTGTTTTTTTTAGAGCATGAATGCACCAAACTCAGACAAAAAAATGTAAAACACAAAAAATATAAAAAAAAAATATGCATGAGTTTTCTACCTAGAAAACAAATAAACAAATCTGATGCAAGCATAAATCAATGTCACACAATGATAAAGCATGAGCATGCACCAAAAATATCTAATCAGTTAGGTATGCAAATGCTCTTACCTTTAAGAGCACCGTGATCTATTTCAAAATTTTTCATATCACTTTTCTTCATCTAAACTTGCCTAGTGACAAGAATATTTTTGGTCAGCTATGTCATTAAGTTGGTCAATTTACTTACCTGATTAGTAAGGAAGTCAATCTGACTAACATAATTCTAATTTTTTTTTCTTTTTAAGATTCTATTTATGTTCAGTAAATAATGACACCTAGGCCTTATGTGTCCTAACTCACCACAGTGAAAACATGTAGTGATAAGCCTAGGACAAATGGTATGTGATTACTGACATCTATTCCTAGGTTGGAGGGTCCTATGCTGTCTAGTAGGCTTCTGTCCTACATATCCCTTATTATTAGGTTCAAGGTTAGGCTTTTTTTTTTTTTTTAATGCTGGTCAGTACCAAGGACAAACGTGGTATTGGACGTACTAGAAACATTATGATCTTTCTCCTTATATCCTGGAACTCCCTTACTACCAGCAGGCTTGCCTATTCTCAGAATATTATCCAACTTCATAGAACCACAAGAAAAGGTAAGAAGTTAAGACTTGGAATGCTCTAGATCACTCAGAAGATTTTTAACCTGGATTTCTATGGTTTCTTTTTCAATAGTCAGCCCACTAGCTCTCCTAGAGGTCTTCTTAAGATTACTTGTTTCTTGACCCGAGTATCTAAAGATTCATTCATAGATTTCAACTCACTCAGGGTAAAGGTAGAGTCCTGAATGTATGCTATGAGTTTTTCTTTCTCCGACTCAAGTTCCGTGACTCTCGTACTTAAGGCTTTATTTTTAGTTAGAATCTTAATGCTTTCCTCATAGATTCTATCATAAGCTGCATGAATATCTCCCTCACTATCAGAATCTTCTTCTGAATTCTCATTACTACTTATGCTTTCAGCCTTCTCACTCCTCTTATCAGATATATTCCTAATTCTAGTAGTAAATGCAATATATTTTCTATTTTTCTCACGAGTGGATTTCTCACTCTGATTGTCCGAGGTAGACTCATCATCGGTGAGAGTAGCATTCATAGCCTTATCCAGATTTTTCCTACTACTAGGGCACTCACATCTAACGTGGCCAAGACCTATGCAATTATGACATCTCATAGTTTTAGAACTCCACTCTTGAGGTTTTTGTATATTCCTAAACATTTTCAGAATTCTTTTAGCAAATTACGTTAACTCCTCTTCATTAGGAAAATCTGAATCCGAGGACTTTCTATGAATATTCTCCATAGTATTTAAGGCCAATGACTTATCATTTGTAGATTTAGCTAATGTTAGCTCATAAGTTTGGAGAGATCAAACCATCTCTTCCACCTTAATTAAGTCTATATCCTTACTCTCCTCAATAGCAGTGATTTAAGGTCAAAATCGCTCACATAAGAATCTAAGAATTTTTCTAACAATTTTTGACTCAGGTATTTTCTCACATAAGTTGAAACTAGAAGTAACTATGTCATTTAAGTTTGCATAGAATTCACCAATTGAAAGTTTATTAAGTTCGACCTTACATGCGGAATTATACAATTAACAAGTAACAAGACACTTTTTAATTGTTTCTAAATGATTAGTAAATCAATTCAATTATCATATGTTGGATTGTCACAATTTATATGGGAAAATATTAAATAACACCAATATTGTTGACAGAGAAACCCAACTGAGTAAAAACTCCGGGACCAAGCCAATTACCTCTACTGTAGACAATACGAATTTACAATAAGATGCTACCCATCCAACTCCACTAGACTTCCAATTTGATTCATGTAACCTCCAAGATTAGCTGAACCCACCAGCTCATGATCTTTTGTAATTGTCTCTTCCAAGTGAAATTTCAAGAACGCCCCGTTCTTGTGCTTTTCATGTGCTTGTATTCGAATCTCTCTCAATCTCCAGCAGCCTCTGAAGTTTAGTTGTACCTTCCTAAAGGTGTTTAGGAAGTAGGTGTTTTGGATTCAAAGGAATTGATGTTTTTCCCCAAATATGCAGTTGTATAATCTCAAGAGTAAATTGACTGAATAAATACATGAACATGCTTTTGAATTTTCAAAGAATAATATGAATATGTTATAGGGAAAAGGCACAATGAACAACCACCCCAATTCGTGCATAGGCTTGGGTATTTATAGGGAATGGTAATTAGGTTGAATGAGCCTGAAAAAATCTTCAAAACAGCAAATTAGGGTTTTTCGGATCGACATGTCGCTCGAGCGTGAAGTTAGCTATAGGCGAACGACACACTTTCATTAGAGCGAGAGCTCGACGACAGGCATGCGATAGGCAATCCGCTTTTGCCGCTCGAGCGCTAACTAGGCGATAAGCTAGTGAAAATGCGGCCACGTGTTTCTCCTCTTTTTATGCTCGAACCCTAGATCTCATAACCTAGTTTTTACAAATTGCACTCATGGTCCTTGACTTTTACAACACATTACAAATTAGTCTTTTTGTCCACATAATCGCCAACACTAAAAACCTAACAAAAAGTGTGTCATATCAATGAAGAGTCTATTTTAATGTTATAACATCGGCACAAACATATCAATTTGCTTACTTTTGGGGGTATTTAAACGTTCATTTTTAAAATTACAGTAGTAAACAAATACCATTTCTATTTGTTATAAACAACATAGAAGATATTGGATTGCTCAGGTACCAATTTGTTATAATAATAGGCGAAGAAAGAAAATATAACACAATATGAAATAATTGATCACAAACTCAATAATAAAATAATTTGCAGAGGAATGAGAATTCACTAAAATTTAGAGAAAGAATACAATGATTTCGTGTTTATAATTTATCTAATTTAATCTAAAATAAAAGGGAGACCAGTGCGTCAAAACGCGAAAATAGGCATGGGCCAGACGAGTCGTGGTTCGAGCGCAGGATGGTGCCAGTGGGTAACTTTGGCATCGTTCAAGCGCTAGGCTGGAGTCAACTCTCTACACAAAATTTCGACGGCGTCGCTTGAGTGGTAGGCTAGCTGCTAGCTAGCAGAGAGCGCCAAAAATTTCTCCCTAGTCCATATGTTGACCTCTTCAATTCCAACACAAATTTCAAACTTCCAATTGGGCTTTCAAATAGAACTTCAAGTAGAATTTGCCAAATAGACTTCGAATAGAATACAAAAATAGCATTTCAAAAAGAATTTTTCTTAAGCCGAGTTTAATTAGAATTTTCAATTATCTTTTTTTGTGTTAATTATGCCTATAATATCTAATACCAATTGTTTGAGATTCAGAGATCATGTATCGCTCGATACCACTTGATATGAAATCAACCACTGGATTGAGATATTAAAATTATATGGCACAATAATGATGCATTTGATCACAAGCAAAAGAATAAAAGAAGACAAAATAAATATGGCAGAAGCATTAGGAGATTTTATTGCACCAATAATAATGGAGAAATATACAATTGATTCTAAAAGCTAGTAATCACTTTTCTCACACTATGAAATTATATAGAAGAGTCTAATATTTATAGGGAATGTGTAGGGGACGTCCAAATCCTCCTAGTAGAGTTGTTGATGAAGTAGAATGTCAAAAAATAGAGTCCAAAATGGAAAATGAGAGAAAACGCGAAAAATCGAAACATGTACCGGAATCGCGATGCCCATGCCGGACGCTGCTGCGCCGAGCGTTCTGCCCAATTTTTTTTTCTCAATTTGTTTTCTCCGTCCAGAACTTTTCTTCAAGTCTAATACCAATTTTCAACTCTTCAATAAACTTTCAAAATAGAATTTCAACTTGACATAGGACTCCAATAGCATTCTAAATTGAATTCTTCTTGTATTGCACTTCAATTAGAATTCTTCAATTATTTCAACAAGAAATTTGGTTCACACCCAAATTCTAGCAATTTTCCAAATAGAATTCGGCTCATACTCTAATTCTAACACTATTCAATATAATTGAAACCAGTTATGCTAATATAAAAAATGACGCTGACAAAATCTCAATTGCACCCATCATTTTTTTATATTTCTTCTTCGCTTGTTACCTCTCCTCTCTCTACTTTCTCTTCGGGCTCTGGAAACATGGGGGCAGATTAGAAGGTAACAAAGAAACAGTGACTTAAAGATCAACTCCCCTCGCAAAAGAATTCATAAATGGGATAGGAGAAATGTCAGTGTTCAAAGTCTCCACCTAAAGAAATTTACCTAAGGGATAAGAGTGAAGAACGGGAAGAAATTCTTCTCCTTAAATGGCAAAAGGCTCAATATATAAAACGAAAAACACTGCATAGGCTAGAACATCCCTCTAGTTCTAGGCATATTCATAAGCATTCTTCTACGGTTTTCCAAGATCAAACTAAATGGAGAAAATTGACTTTCAAGTGATAAATTCGTGCATACAAGTTCCAAAGAAATTATAGTCTCCTAGGACTTAGGAACTCTCTTAAAAAATAAAACATGAAAACTTCTTATATTTGTGGACGAAATAGGCTAGAAAAGTCCAAATTGAGATCCGTAAAGTGTTAATGAGTCCTAACTAGCTAAACTTTCCATGATGTATTATTTTCATAGGAAATGCGTCTTCCTCGTTCCCAAAATTCATTTGAATGTGACCCAAAATTTTGCACTTTGAAAGTCGTTCGAAGGTTGATGAGAGAATAATTAAATTCTCTTTTTCCAATGTTGGTATACGATGGCGCTTTCTTGTCATCTTATTTATTTTTATTTGTTCAAGTACAAATTATATAACCCTTGTCTACACATAATTTACCCAATAACAAAAGAAATTGTCAATTCTATTTCTCATCCTTTAAAATTTTAAATTGTTTGCTACAGTACTATTATCCACTACACATTCACACAATAAAATATTCTACACAAAAATCAATAAAGTTTCCTTACTTTATAACCACACATTCTCTATCAATCTCCTATTTTAAAATAAACTACAAGAAATTAATGGCTCTCAAACAGGGCCTTGAATTATAGTCACATGGCAAACAAATTTCAAGCTTAAAAGGTTAAAAGTAATTATTCATTTACAGCTAATGTCTAAAAATTATCGAAGTTATAAACAATTTGACTATAATATTGTAATCTTCCTTGTCGCTCCATTGGCACCGTTCAATTAAAAAACAGGAACTGCACATGATGGGCAGCTTGTTTAATTAATTATAAAACCGGTTTTATTGCTTTCTCATATGAAGTTATCTTCTTGCCTCTAAAGTATTGCTCCTTTTATTGCATAAAATCCTTTTTCCCTTGAAGTTGCCTTGAATCCTCTAGACATTGCCTAACCTTCTTTTTCCACTGAGATGGCTTATGCATCTCTACTTTCACTTACCCAAACACTCGAGCAGATCCTGCTTCCTCATGATCAATCTCTATCTCTTCATCAAACAGATCAACAGACTATAAGATCTCTCCATGAAAAGTTTAGCCTTTTGCTATCATTTCTGGAAGATTCTTCACACAAAAATAGTGATACGATTAGAAGTTTGGAAGAGAGAATTAGAGATGTGACATATGAAGCAGAAGTTATAATTGAATCCCATATATTGAATCAGATTCTCTTAGAATCTGGAAGTCAGGAAGTTATAACTGAATCCCATATGTCGAATCAGATCGTATTGGAATGGGAGCAGAAACATGAAGGCTTGCAGAAGGTACTAGAAGAACTCCATTCTGTTTCAGAAGAGATGATGAAGATGAAGGACAGGAACGACATAAAAGATCTGCCACCTAGGAACTCTTTGCCTGCTGGTTCTTCACAAGATGGTTCAGGTAACAAGAGTTCTATGGTGGGATTTAATGACTACTTGAAGGAAATTAAAGAATGGTTGATTAAGCCATCTTCTAAACGAGAAATCATCCAAATCGTTGGGATGGGAGGCGTTGGCAAGACCACACTAGCAAGAAACGTTTATGATGACTTAAGTATTGTCGATTACTTTGACACTCGTGCCTGGATAACAGTATCTCAACGATATCACGTGCAAGAAATGATCGCAGGCCTTCTAAATTCCACTAAGAATCTCACTCATGAGTTATATCAAGAGGACATTGGAAAATTATACGAACTCCTGCACAAAAGTTTGAAGGGCAAGAGATATCTAATTGTAATGGATGATGTGTGGGATATAAAGGCCTGGGAGGAAGTCCAAAAAGTATTTCCAGATGACTATAATGGAAGCCGAATAATTTTCACTACCCGGCAATCACTTGCGGCTGGTCAATCCAACTCCTGTGGCCATATTCGACATCTGAAAGGTCTAGATGTCCAAAAAAGTTGGATTCTACTGCGTGAGAAGGCTTTAGGCAAACAAAATTGTCCTCCTCAACTCGAGAAAATTGGAATCGAGATTGCAAAGAACTGCAAGGGACTCCCACTTTCTCTTGTTGTGATTGGTGGTCTCCTCTACAAAGCTGAGAGAACAGAAGATTACTGGAAGTATGTTTCAGAGAATTTATACTCTGCAGTAAGTAAAGCTTCTCATCGTGAGTATTTGGAGATATTATCTTTGAGTTATAACCACTTGCCCCATTATTCGAGAGCATGCTTTCTTTATATGGGTGTTCTCCCCGAAGATTATGTGATTCCTAAATCCAAACTCACCAAGTTATGGGTTGCGAATGGATTTATAAAGCCAGATAAATCAAAAAGCTTGGAAGAGTTGGCAGAGGAGTATCTAAAAGATCTTATTGATAGAAATTTGATTATGGTTCGTGAGTGGAGTTATAGTGGTGAAATCAAGAGCTGCAGTATCCATGACCTCATGAGAGAACTCTGCGTGCTCAAAGCTAAGGAAGAGAAGTTTCTAAAAGTTTTGAAGTCGGATAATGATCATTTCCCAGAAGTCACAGACAATCTGCGTCATGTAAGTATTCAATCAGATTTCAAGTATGAAAGCACCAGATTTTCCCTTGCTCAAGATCGTGAGTCACCCGTCCGTTCTGTTATATTCTTTCGTCGAAATAACCCAAATCATCTGTCATTACACTTCATCACAAGTTTTCGGCTGCTAAAGGTATTGGACGCACTCACTATAAGGTTTGATGAGTTCCCCATTGAGATAGTAGAACTATTCAATTTGAGGTATATTGCTTTGACCTACTGGATAAAGCATAGTTTTCCTGCTTCAATATCCAAACTTTTCAATCTTGAGACCCTAATTGTTAATCCAGGGAAATTTAGAGAAGTCTTTAATACATCGTTCTTACCACTGGAAATTTGGAAAATGCCAAGATTAAGGCATCTGTTGTTCGTCCGAGCTTTCTTTCCTTATCCTACTGATGTATTAAACGGGGGAAATTTTGTTCCCTTGGAAAACCTACAAACACTTAGCAACTTGATAAATTTCAGATGGACAAAGGAGGTCCTTCAAATGCTGCCCAATCTCAAGAAATTGGTCATTTCGTACGAGCATGATGGACGAACTGAGTGGTCATCCTACTGTTTTGACAATTTTGTCTATCTGCATCGACTCGAAATTTTAAAATGCTTCTTCTTTCCCAAATCTTATTTAAAGTATCAGGATCCTCTGCCGGTGAACTTCGCTTTCCCACCACAACTAAAGAAGTTAACTTTGAGTGGCTGCAGAATATCTTGGGAAAGAATGACAATTATTGGTTCGCTTCCCAAACTTGAAGTTCTCAAACTGAAAGATCATGCCTTCGAAGGCACTGTGTGGGAACCAATTGAAGAGGAATTTAGCCTATTGAAATTTCTGCTTCTTGAGGAGACTGATCTGGAGCACTGGAATGCCGATGCAACGCACTTCCCAAGCCTGGAGCGCCTACATCTTAGGTACTGCTACAACCTGTCGAAGATCCCTTCTGGATTTGAAGAAATTCTAACTTTACAAGCAATCGAGTTGTGTGAATGTTCCTCGTCCGTTGTGGCTTCAGCAAAGTCCATACAGGAAATGCAAAAGGACTGTGGGAACGAAGAATTTCAGGTTCGTGTCTTTCCTCTTGGGGTGCATTTACTATTAGTATTACCATTGCATTTTCACATTAACTACTATTGTATCAAACAATAGCTTAAACAACACATTCAAAATTAGTACTTATTATTATTATTCACACATTTCTCTCTTACCATTCATATATGTATAAACCATTGACAAATTTTTCAAACGGATGCTTAATATTTTTATGCTTACTTACTATGGTGATGTTCGGAACTTCACAAACAGGTAGTGGTGAAATACGAGGGGGAGTAATGTTTGAAGCTATCAAAGTGGGAAATGAGGAAAGTATAGATGCAAGGAATACCAAAGAGTTCTATTGTTTTTTCTATATATTTGGAAGTCGTACCTTGTTGTGGTAATAAGATGGATTTTGGTTGTACTTTGGAAGTGGTTTAATGATGGTATTTCACCATCGAAAAACCACAGTTGCTTCTTTGTTGTGGACCTGTATTGGCCTTACTATTTTATTGCTACTACATTTCGATGTGAGTATAACCTTGCTATTTCATATGCCTCTGCCTAACACTTGTACGTTCTTTTATTGAAAATTATCAAAAATTTAAACTGTCCAATGGCGTATCGTCACGTGACAAAGTGTAAAAAATGATATAAAAGATGATGCTGTACGATTGATACTAGAAGGACGTGTTTGCAAGTAAACTAGATAATATTGAACAATAATATTAATTAAAAGAAACAAAATTTTATTCATTATATTATCAAGTTCTTTCTTAAAACCCTAATGAACATGTCCTAGAGGTCTAATTAACGGGCTGGACAGGTTTGCAACTTTCATTTTGAAATCATTTTGCTGGAAACATTTGGGTTAATAAAATTGTATCTTTTTTCCTATCCTAACTAAAAAAAATTCAATTGAATCAAAAAGGGTTCCCAAGTGAGGTCGTAAACAATGGAATCGAGCTAAAGTTCCACCAATGTTTTGTTCATTCGAAAGATCGGTATTATTTTTCAAAATCGGACAATGCCAAAATAGAACAACGATCATTTTGGACATCTCATGTAAATTGTTGGATATATTTATACAAGAAAATTGAAATGAACTGTGCGTCCTAAATTCACCAATAGTGTAATGGTCAATGGGATATAGAAACATATTTATATCACAATGCAAGCACATTGAGCTAGTAAATGATAGATCACTCTCATGTGAACTTCATCGGCCTCAATAGTACCCATTTAAGATCTTTCCTTGCATATTTGAGCTCATTCCTGAATAAAAATTATATTCCAACTTAGACAATAACAATATTATTCAATGCAAATCTTCCAACACAAACATTAACAAATTAAGATGTATGGTTTGAACATTTGCCAACTTCTTAAAATTCCAAAAACACCAAAAACGTAAATGCATAACAATCACTAACAGTGCATCCGTTAGTTTTCCTGTTTGTACATTAACAATCAAACAATAAGTTACGGTACTGATGTAGTCCAAAAACATAATTCATCGGACTTTGGACTTTGCTGTTGTCCTGTGGACTTTGCTCGTCTTCGAAGAAGTAGTCTCATCTATATCTACTAATTCAGCCTCCGTTTCAATGATGTTGACTTCCTCGGTTGGTCATACATTTGATACCATCGGTCACATTTCGATCATACAAGATGTCTCATTCAAATGCCAAGTCGTTATCAGAATCTATGAAGTTTGGATTGTCCTCGTAATCTGTCATAAAATGAAAATACTACATAATTTAATTAGTAGTCACACAACATATAAAGGTTATGAAGTGAAAGTATATACACTAGAGAGGACATATAATGATCATACTGGATGTAGACTTGTTGAATTCTCAAAAGAAGTATAATATCGACTTAGCAACAAATTAAAATCACAACATCTGGGAAAGACAGCATAGGTTTGGGGAACAGATTCAACAAACAAATTATGTGCATGGTCGGGGATTGAAGATTGACTGTAAAAATGAAAAAAAGTTGGGAGTCCTCAATCAATTTCATAAATTCAGGCCAAACACCAGTTGCATATAAATTCAGGCAACTAATTTCATAATCATCAAATCTTTTATTTATAAATGAACATTTTCATATGAAAAAGAAATATCATATTCAAAATCAATTCAAACGAAAACCCATCTTTTATCACTGTAAACAAATTAAGAAATCCCAAAAAATGGAAAATGAAAGAAAAGCTCACCCCAGGAAGTTCGAAATATGTTAAAATAGTATCACAAAGTCATTTTACTCTATGAACTCTTTCTGTGAAAAAAACAAATGATTTTTGAATTACCTGGTCCCTCCATGTGCACTAATTAAATAATCCAAGATTTTGTGGTCCTCGATTGATCGCTGCTGCTTCGATTTGGGGCTTAGGGTTTGGAAAATTTGGGGATTTTTCTTTTGGTTGGTGATTTTGTTTGGGTTTGGAAGGAACAGGAAATTACATTTTGGTAAGGAAGGGAGAGACGTGTTTGGCTGTCCATGATTTTGATGAAGTGTCGTCCATGTTGTTATCTCATTTAAATTTTGGAAGGAGTTAATTGTCATGTGTGATTTCCGTCATTCACGTAGGCGAAAATTCAAACCGAAAGCATCCAGTAAGTGATGGAGTGCAAAAACTTAAAGTGGAAAGGCCAATTGGAAGCATTATAAAGTTTAGTTAGTAAGTCGTAACACGTTTCAAAGTTGTGGGTGCTAAAACATTGAACTCGCACTTATAAGTAACAAAACCTTATTACTGCAGCAAATTTATTTTAGTTTTTTAGGATTTTATTAATTACTTTTTAAAAAACATAAAATTACTATTATACCCTTTAAAATTGGGGAAGAGGATAAAGTTTTATAGGTTTATGATTGTGGATAATACAAATAAAAAATTTAGGATAGCGGTCATAATTTCTCCTTATTAATTTTGGCCACTTTTACTGTTTTTGACGTTTAAACTCACGGAATTGGACGACACTGGGTGGTTTGCACCTCAAAGGTCATATAGGAGGGTTCCAGCCAATTTGAAAAGGTGGAATATTTCGCAACAGGTTCAAAGGATATGAGAATTTTGTACCAATAAGCCGTTGTTTTATTATGGACTTCTTGTTTTATTCATGTGTGACATGGTCCAAAGGTGTTGAACATGGTACATCAAATGAACCCAAATTAATTGTCATTTTATCTTACATTATGCGATTGATTTGAAATAAAGAAGTATACTTCTTAGGTAGTATTGAATCAAACAAAATTACTTATATTTGACGGTGACAAAAAATATTTAAATAGCCTCGTGCAGATATTTTACTGGGATTAATGAATCAATGCACTGCAGCAATAATGGTGTGAATGAGTCCCTGCAACTTTTGCATACCGATTTTAGGGTAAAAACGTGTTTGGTCATCTAACCTTATGTCTGTTTTTCCTCTTTGTTTGAATTTGGGGTGTTAATTAAGTGGGGAGAGTCAGCCTCATTGAGCAACGAATTCCTCTTGCAAGCTGTTCGTCGAATCATACAAGTTCACTCTAGAGTCGAGTGAGCCAGCTCCTCGGCATGTGTGTGAGCCGATTTCCATAACAAGTGAAATATGTCAATTTCAGTAAAAA
>CAIGRP010055993.1:0-17945 GCA_903798385.1 Fraxinus cuspidata
TCAGTATTAGTCGGGCGAAACTCGGACTTTCAGATCACCAAAAAAAAAATCAAAAACGGATAAATTATTAACATTTTGACGTTAAGTTAACTCAAAAAGCTAGAAATCATTAATACTTGAAAATTACGAATTAAATAACATACTTGCTACTTGGACTGCGTTTTGTTAAATTAAACTATGGTTAAACGGCATATGCAAAGACTCAGTGAGGTGGAGGTTGAATAGGTTTACAACCTAATTGTGAGGTAAGTGTAAGTCGTAGTTACGGTCAGAAGGCATGTAAGATGAAATTTTAATCCATCGTTCTATTCTTTCATTTTTTGCCTGCTTTCTTAATCTCCTACAAATTCTTTTAAATAACAGTAGCATCTGTATGGTGCCAGATGTATCTCAAATGTACTCTCGAGCCTGTGGCCGGTCACTATCCGACTGAGTAGCCAATGTGTAATGTTACGCCTCCAATCTTAGGCTCGACGAGAAGTTGCCACGTGGACGGACATGTGGCAAATGGACCCACGTGGCAGAAAGTAGCATGAAAACTCACAAGGTTGAAGCAGGACAGCGAACTGAAACCCTTACTACATGGCCGAAGTACTTGACAAAACAAACCTTGAGCAAAGGTGCTAGTTGGCGCGCTGATGAAGAAGTAGATAAGTGCCAAAGTTCTTCCTTTTAGAGGACCATCTACAGGGGTTTATCCAAGGCTCTCGAGCGCATCCGAAGTTCAAGATGCCGAGGTTGTTTCTAATATTAGATTCGAAGATTCCTTAGAAGTGATTGATGTACTACTTGTAATAAAGTTTGTCAGTATGCCAGTCTATTGTATAGAACGGCTGGCCTTTTATCAATGCATTTATTGTATGAATAAATAATGATGTGAAGTCTTAATAAGGGAGATGATGCCACGTGGTTCAGATACAACGATCACCATATCGACCAGAACAGTATAAATAAATCCTTCTTGTAATTGAAAGCGAGGTTGGAGAATTAGTTGAAAAATGGACAATCATATATCAAAATATACACTTGAACTCTTAAAGGAAATTATACGAACATTTCAACTATCCTTCCACATATTCCCATTGGATGTTACATATATTGGTTTGACTTCACTTTGATAATCGTTGTTAGTGGGATTATTCTCGTTCCACCCACCGAAGCTCAAACATATTTTTGTCTTACGCCGTAAAGCACCTCCCTCGTCCATTTCTACCAAGTTACAGTCGTCATTCTGGTAAAGACGCGCCGGATTCGTGCTTGACGTGGCGTGAATTGGCCCGACATCTGTTGATTCATTTTTTGGGGTCAACAAATTGACGCAGTCTATGGGAAGCTTAACATTTAACCACGAAAACATGTGGAGAAAGCATTGAGGGAATGTGGACAGTTTTGATTGAAAGAACCCTAACCTTTGAAGAAAAGAGTACCCTTGAAAAAGGAGCAGTGAGGAATCTGAAAAATCCCCTAAAGAGAAGGAAACCCCTAGTGTTGAGTATATTGAGAAAGATGAGTTCAAATGATGAAAATGAACCTAGAAGGACAATGGAATACCCCGAACAAGGAGAACCATCACAAGACGTTCCAATCGCAAGCCCACGACCTCCAACACGAAGACGAAGAGGATTTAGAGGTGGGGGAAGGGTTGCAGCCAGGTTTACTAGGGAAATGGCCATGATGGTGGCCAATATGAGAAACATAACCCAACAAAACCTGGCCATGCAAGAGATGTTGATGAGCGTGCAAGGGCAATGAGGATTTTATGTCTCCCCCATGCAGCCCTGGACAACGAATTCCAGGACCCTCAAGGATATAGCCAAGAGGAGGAAGAAGTTCAAAGTCAGATGACAATACACCATCATAACGGATGGGGGCTTCGCAGGTGAGAGAAGTTGAGATGGACACATCAACTAACTGTGCTTCGGAAAGACCATACGAAACACCATTCAACTTCCCTCCAAATTACGAGCCAGATAACAGACCTCAAAGGTCAGTTAGCGTATTCGAGGGCAAGGACTACCTAGAAATAGGCAAGATTACCCCCCCCCCCCCCCAAGTGCCTAGAAATAAGCAGGCTCATCCTACCCCTCGTTATTTCACAACTTTTTATTGAAAAAATGGATTAAAATAGATTGAAAATATGGTTTGCTTAATCAAAAGTGTAATTAAAAATAAAAATATGAACGTTTTTCATAATAATAGTAAAAGATTGGGACATTATGTGCTAATTATCCTTTTAATAATTTATTTAGGACTCATTTGCACTTAAAAAAAATTAAAAAAAAAATTGGAACTATAATTACATTTAATTCTTTCTTTTTCTTTATGTTTTATTTAAACAAAAAAGTATATTTGTCATTTCACCACGTTTAATTGAGAAAATAGATGAAAAAGTCCTTTACGCAATAAAATGAGAAGACATAAAAAAATGTAAGGTAATAATGCTTTTAACAATAATAGTGAAAGATAACTACGTTATAGGTTAATTACTCATAATTAACAATTCCCTGTAAAACAAGTTCTAGACAATTACTTTTACTGGAATTCATTTTCCACCCTTACAATCAAACGGACCCTTAATTTATTTGTATAACAATTTTATTGAAAAGAAATAGTGGAAGAGGCTGGCACAGATGATAATGATTATGCCTTTCTTCTTTTCCCTCTTTATGGATGCGGGTAGGAAGTAATAACAACTCGAAAAGCTGGAAACTACGATTCAAGACATTAAAAAATCATTAATGGTCAAGCATTTAGAATAAAATAACATAGACAAACTATTTTTTTGTTAAATAAAGCTACAACAGACACAATTCAAAGCTAAGAACATAAACTGATGATGAGTTGGTAAGGAATTCTTACAAACACAAATAGAGAATATTAATAAAGTACTAATTTCATTTATGCGATCTTGGAGAAAGAATCATGAGGCAGAGGCTAAAGGGTTTAATATGAAGCGTCCATTGCTACAACCGAGCTCCTGCCAAACGGAAGCTTCCACTATCATTAGTAAAAGAGACGTTGCTAAAAAGAAAATTTGCTTTGGTAAATATAAATTATTCGCTTGACGATGACGTAATGGAAGTTCCCCCAATTGGTTGCTCCATGCAGGACTTCAAACTAAATCTCATAATATACCGTAAATTTAGGATTTATACAAAGGCATGAAGATTGGAAGATTCCTCACTTCTATAATTTCTGACTATCAGCTTCAGCAGGTTTGACTACTTCAGCTTCAATGGTTTCTGGGACATGCGAAGAGGGATTTACTTGCTGTGCAGATGTTCCCCATCTGCCTGAAAGAGCCATGCCCATCATTTCATAGATCTTCCCTCCAAGCTGAGCTGGACTCTCAGGCTGCAGCCAAATAAAGGCCATAAAATATACAACATGATAATTAAATGATCGCTCAAGGAAAGAAAAACAATCTAATCTAATTATAAAATGCATCTCTTGCCCAGAACTCATGATATTGCAAAATTAAATTTCAGTCAGTAATTAAGGAGCCAAAACAAAATTCGCCTCAACTCACGTCGTGCAGCCAGTGTTTTTGTTCTAGAATCTTAAAAAAGAGTACAAACTATAAGCATGGGAAATAGACAAGGGTTTGATTGACACTCACAGTGAAACCACTTGAAACTAATGCTGCATCATACAAAAGATCAACAGCCCTCAAAGCTTCCTCATCATTAGGACTACTCTTGCATGCAGCCTGCAAGATACATAAAAAGGAAAATTGGGTTAAGAAAAATATTATAAAGAGGGTATTACAGCTATTCATTAAGTGACCGTACATTTAAGGATTGGATGATTGGATGATCCGGATTGATCTCAAAAACTCTCCTGCTTTTCATAAATTCGAGGCTTGATGTATCACCAACTGTTTGTGCTTTCATCAGCCTACAAGTTCAGATAATATTGAGATTCAATTGCGAAAAAATCACTCTTCAGAATCTGAAAGAATTAAAAGCTTCACCTCTCCATGTTAGCAGACCAACCAAACTTCCCAGAAGCAAGTACACAAGGTGATGTGCTCAAACGATTTGAGATTTGAACACTGGCAACTTTGTCGCCAAGGTGTTTCTTTATCCACTCACAGGTTTGACCAAACTCCTGCTTTATCTCCTTTTCCTTCTCTTCATTTTTATCACCTACAAAATTTATAAAATAGGGTGTCAAGAACACTAGAGATCAAAGTCCTGCAACAGCACATATTGAAGAAAGAGAACTCAGCTCCAACATTGGCTTCAACCAATTTTCAAAGAACATATCATGAATGTTAATTCATTTGTACAATTGTACAGTTGTCTATTCATTTTCTAAAGACCATAAAATCAATTTTACATTATTCCATGTGCGTGGATATCTTATTGAATCTCTTAAAAGACTCATTCTCCATTGAATTTTTGACAGTGGATTATAGTAACATCTCACGCTGTGAAGATGCATCTAATGGTTCACACTAGATGATCTTTGCCATAATAGAGCACTTTGCCTAGTTATGAATATTCTTGTATAGACTATTTTTTCAGTGTTTCTGTCGAAATTTGTAACCATATCCTGATATACAATTCATTTCAAGATTCGGAATGCTTTAGTCGCATTCTATCACGATTAGAATGCTGAATTGACAGCCATCATTTACGATACCAGACTTTTGAACCAAATAATCACGCCACCAAACTGAATCATTAGATCTATGATCACAGAGCAGGCATTCTTATGCGAAGTGACGAGAATAGTTCGCTATCATGCTATTTCCAAACAATTGTACACATATAAGGTTCCAATTCTCACTAAAGTAATCCTTAGTTGCTGTAGCATTACTTAGAACCACTACCAGGTAGGAGCTAAAGACATGACGTGCGTTCTGTTTATTTTTCAAATCTTTTCCCTCATTATATGATAGGTGACAAGGCCATGCGTTTCCAAAACCTTTAGCTGTTAATAGCTTCAACAGTAATATGGGAAAGAATTGAGCAGCAGTATAAATTGGGAAGTTAATATTAACATGGGGCCAAAAGTAAAAAGGTAATAAAATGTCCAATTGAGACCACAGGTAGTAATTAACAAATAAAATGACAAGGTTCCAATCAACTAACCCAGATCTAGATCTTCTTTGCTAATGTCAACAAAGTTTTTCTCCTTGTACGATTTAAGGTTTTGGATGGCAACCTCGTCAATAGGATCCACTAGAAATAGTACCTGCATGAAGAAAAATACATAAGTTATGAAACAGGAAAAAATATAGTCGATGAGGAATTAATTGCATTCAGCAAAGAATGCATACTTCAATATCCTTTTCAACGAGTTTCTCCAGAAATGGTGCATTCTTTGCACTTGTTACACTCTCAGCAGCAATGTAATAAATATCTTTCTGATCAGGTTTCATGTTCTCAACATATTCATCAAAGCTGATCATATCTTCCTCGCTTTGAGAAGAAAAAAATCGTAGCAGAGGAGCAATGCGCTTGTGATTCTCACGATCTTCAATGCATCCCAACTTTAGGTGTTTACCAAAATTGTCCCAGAACCTTGCATAATCCTGTACAGAAAGCACCATGAAGACGACTAGAAAAAGAAGAAACTGCCCAATCATAAAGGACAGGTGAAATCTTCTAGACTTTGAAAAATGATAAGACAAACAACATAATAAAGTAGAAATATACGTCTCTGTTCTCGCTCATAGTTATGCCCAGAATCATGTCGAATGCCTTACGAACCAAACGCTTCCTCATAATGCGTACCTTAAATGAGCAAACAAAGAATAGTCAGAACAATGACTAGAATAGGAAAGCAGTGCAGTACCTAAAAACAAACAACCATTTAGCTCGTAGTCTTACAATGCGACTTTCTTGAAGAATTTCTCGTGAGACGTTCAATGGAAGATCGTTCGAGTCGACAACACCTTTGATAAAGCTTAAATATCGAGGGAACTATTCCATACACAAAAGAAAATGGCAAATAGTTATCAATAGTTTGAGGATTTATGTCATGATTGGGAACACTTAGATTAGTCTCTCACCAATTCACCATCGAAATCATCTGAAATGAAAACCCGTTTGACATACAGCCGTATGTTCTTCGTCTTAGGATTGACGATGTTATCCTTCCCAGTGGGTGCAATGGATGGTACGTAAAGGACAGACCTAAACTCCACTTCACCCTGCCAGAGTAAATGACACCAGTTATGTAGATACTCGTGAACCAACCACAAAGTAAGCAGGCATATATTTTTTAAGAGCTTAATCCTTCTTGAGCTTGTTTCCATTGCCGGAAAGATTATTTATTATCAGGCCTCTGGGTTATGTTACAAACTCTACACAAATAACTACTGGGAAATATGCTGTCAATTGGCAAAGTAGATAATTATCAAACTGAAGCACATCAAGATACAGAGTAGTCTCTATGCAAATTTTCAGGTAAGTATGGTAATAATAAATACCTCAGTTGTAAAATGTGAAGATGCAAGAGGTTCCAAGTATTCGTTAAAGGTTTTCTTGTAAAACTCATTATACTCCTCCGTGGTGACTTCCTTGGGGTTACGAAGCTGGCACAGAAAGATTACGATTTAATTACACATAAAAATAGCTCTTGATGGGTAAAGTAGAAATAGATTTCTCAATGGCTCACCCATATTGGCTGGGTCTCATTCGTAAGCTCCCAATCCCAATATTTCTCAACTACGGTTTTAGTCTTCTTCTTCTTCTGTTATAAGCATCATAAAATAGTCAACAAGTGCCTTTGATTTGAAGTGGGATTACATACATTCTTCCAGATTATAAGAAATCAGTAGGATTGCAGCAGACTACCTCAGTTTTCTCATCTTGGTCATCCTTCTTAGCTTCAGCTGGATCCTCATCAACCTCGACCTGGAGTGGAGTGGAGTGGAGCCAAAACGAGAAGAATATAAAAGCAGAATTGTGTTGCAATTACGTAACAGAATCGCCGATACTTGGGAGGTAAATTGAAGGATATTTATTGGCAGAGTCTTCTGTACATGCCTTATAAGTATTGGCATTCTTTTATATAATGTAACCCCAATGTGCACATTTGTTTCGCTTTGGGGCAAGTGAAAAGCAGTAGATGGTACATCAGAACACAGAGAGAGACACGTTCATGGATACATCAGAAAACTAGAGCCAAAAGAAACTGAGATGACATTAAATACCCCCATACCTCTTTAGTGTATCCCTTCTCTTGCCAAGTGTAAATTGGGAAGGAAACAAATTGAGAATAGTTATGCACAAGTCTCTGGATTCTTTCTGGGTGTGCAAACCCTTTGTCATCTCGCTGTAAAATACACAGAAAACATTAGAAAGGTTCCAAAAACTCAGTAATGTAGAAGCAAAAGCAACACTCAGCAATGCATCTGCGCACCAACCTTAAGATGCAAAGTGAGACGGGTCCCTCTAGGAATGTGTTTTGATGGATCAGTCTCCTCTCGAATGGTATAGGAGCTAGAGTTGGCCTCTCCTTCCCATACATATTGCCTGTCAGATTTAGGGCTCTTTGTCGAGACTTCGACCTTGCAATGAGAAACAACATTAGGCAAAAGTGAACAACCGAAAAAATAAAATACAAATTCAATTGAAGTAGAGGAAAACTTGTTTAGTTTGTGAATACAAAATACCCGCTCGGAAACCAGGAAGGCTGAATAGAAGCCCACACCAAACTGGCCAATTAAATTGCTGTCAGCACCAGCATCCTTACTCTCCTGTCAAACAATATACTTCTCTTTAGGCAAAGCAAAATGATAGTTCACATTTGCCAAAGCATCAGTTCATAAAACACAAGAATTATCAAAAACAGTCACACCTTCAATGCTTTCAGGAACTTCGCAGTTCCACTTTGTGCAATAGTACCAAGGCAATCAACAAGTTCCTGGCGTGTCATGCCAATCCCAGTATCCCTGGACGGAACATTAAAAGCCATACTCGTAAGAAATTAAATCAAGCCAAGATATGGCCAAAACTGCATAATGCTTACGTAATTGTAATTATCCCATTATCTTTGTCAGTCTGTATACGTATATCAAGATCAACCGAGTCCTTTAAAAGATCTGGTTCCGTAACACTAAGGAACCGCAGCTTGTCCAAGGCATCGCTTGCATTGCTGTGGGGCAAAACAAAGATTTCTTAGAAGCAGTTTGTTGGCAGAATAAGAAACCATATCAAGGGTTTCCAACTAGAGTTACCTAAAAAGTGAATACTATAAACAGACATAAACAAACAGTACAAAACACACATAATGTCATAACAAGCGCAAGAACAGATAAAGTTTTTATTCGCAAAGATAATGACAAGGTCGTGATTAGCATTTGCCCCAGAGCCACTTGCCAAATGTCAAATTGAAATAATTATTTCAGTTAATCATTGTTAGTAAGTAGTTTTGAAACAGTGATGATCATGAATGCCAAAATCATAGAGTTAAAATCCAAAAAATAGTTACTATCCCCACTACCCAAGCACCGGCTAAAAATCAGCAGAACAGTAAAATCAATTAAATTAGTTTCAGCACATACTCACCCCAACCAAAAATTCATTTACTTTCCAGAATCAAAATCCAATTTTTAGGTGCATGCTGAAGAATGAACAGAAGACACTCCAAGGAATTATAAATAATCAAAAAATTAATGTGAAAATGTGGACTAGTAAAAACAAATACGTGCCTGACAAGTTCCCGAAGAAAAACTTCCTTGTTGCTGTATAAACTGTTGACAATAAGGTCCATAAGACGGCTAACCTGTCAAAAGAACAAAAAAAAAGAAATTACATTTCATCGCCTCATTTGCCCAACTTCAATTGATAGGTAGAGAAACTTCGAAATTAAGTTTTGAAAAGAAATATTGTTTACCTCGGCTTGGTACTCATATTTTTCTGCTGAAAAGCCTGATGCATCATGTGCCGCAGAAGTCGACTCGAGGCGGCAACCCACGACAGGCACGTTCCTTGAGTTAAACGGCTTAATAGTAGCATTACAGCTGCCAGTCGCTAACACCAAGTACCATTTCTTTTCTGTCTTTCCATCATCAGCCTGGTCAGTATCAAAGCATTAGAACAAATTATAAATATAGAAACAGAAATGCAAACAGAGTTACAGCTCGTTAATATAAAGCCCATGTTATATACCGATTGATCGAAGGGATTGGAAGAAGAAAGCGAGATGGCGGAATTGCGTCGGCGTACGCCACCGGCACGCAAGATAGCGGAGACTGAACGCCTTGAGACGACCCTGTGCATTTTGCAAAGTTTTATTGATGAATTGTTTATTGAGAGAGGCTGATTAGAATCTAGGGGTTTTAGAATTTCAGTAGGGTTTCAGAAGAAAGGATTTAAGGGCCTGCTTGGGAGCCCCGGCTACGTTACGAGCCTATTTTAAGGGCAATTTAGAAAAATAAGAAGTTCTTGCGAAAAGTATTTTGAAAATAAAAAATATAGTATAAAATTAATTATCATCTTTTTAATATAAAATATAAAAAGTGACACATTTTTATAAAAAAAAAAAATGTAATACAATGTCACTTTTTAAAATTAAGTCACTTTTTTATTCAAAAATAACATACAACCTTATTTGATATACATTATTTTTCAAAATTTAATTTAATTTATCTTCTTTTCGATCACACATTTTTCAATAAAATAATATTACACGTAAATTTAAAACTTTTCTTTATTTTTAACCAACATTATCTATCAATCTACAATTCTAAAATGCATTTTTCATAATGTGTATCAAACGAGCTCGCAATGTTACTTTTATTAAAAAGCAATGTTTTTCATTCAAAAATTCAATCGAATTTTCAAGAAAGTGACAAAAACTAAAAAAAATAACAAAAATTTAAAAATTTACTTAAATAAAAAAAGTGATTGAAATAAATAAATAAATAAAATGACAAACTCAAAATAAGTGACAGAAAATAAAAATAAAAAACAAAGTGACAAACACTAAAAAAAAAGGATCACCCTTGAACATTTGACGGAGCAATCGCCCAGTGATACACTGGGTGACCAGTAAACCAGTGACATTGTGTCACTTTTCATTAGAAAATTAACATTATGTCGTACTTTAAAAAATCGTATGAAAAATATTTTAGAAGTAAAAAATACATTGTAAAATTAAGTTAAAAAAGTGATACAAGTGACACAATGCCACTTTTTAAGTTGAATACCACTTTTATTAAAAAATGATATTTGTTACTAAAAAAATGATAGAAATTTCAAAAAAGCAATAGAAAAAAGGGAAAAAAAAGAGTGTGTAAAATTAAGTTTCACTTTTTTATTATATTTTTATTAAAAAGTAATATTTATCACTCGAAAAAGTGATAAAAATTTTAAAAAGTGATAGAGAAAAAGTTGCAAATATTTTTAAAAAATTTAAAAACATTAAAAAAAATTAACAAAATTAAAAAAAAATGACAAACACTATAAAAATTAACAAAAATTCAAAAAAATAACATAACACCAATCAAAACATTAAAATATATCCAATGATAATTAATTTTCTTCTACATATTATATCTTTGTAATTATATTACTTCTATTAACTGTAATGGAACATAACTTCATTTTTGGAACACAATACACTATAAGTTGAAAGAGATAAAAAGAAAATTTAAAGTGACAAATTAAAAATAAATGACAGAAATTCAAAAAAGTGACAAACGCTAATCAAAACCTTATATTAGATCCAGGGGATGGTTGTTTTCTTTTACGAGTTCTATTTTTGTGATTATGTTTCACTTCTATTGACTAAATATGAAACATAACTTCGTTACCGTGGAATCGAATAGACTTACAAAGAATTTAAAGTACTTGAAAAAATTTACCCCGTTGTCATCCTTGTTTTCAAAGAGTTGTGATGCAGAAATTAATGTAGTAGTATTTCATAAGATGAAAACCAATACAGTAGAATTCATATTCGACCAAAACTGAAAATTAAAACTGGATTAACATTAACAAAAATTATAAGAAAATTCCTCTTCGTAAAAAAAATATTAAAAAAAATTGACAGTAACCCATTTATCAAAATTCTTTCAAATTCCCATCAAAACTACAACACTTAAATTCATCCTCTATTCTCAAGTAGTCTCCAATATTCCATTCTGATCCCTTGGCACCAATTTATCTAGCTTGAAGTTTGTGGCTCGTTTGACTAATGATTTCGACGCATAGGAGACCCAATTCTTCTTGAGGAGCAAGCACTAATGTCTCGAGTTTATATCAGCTCCTTAATAAGATATGTTTTCAATCAAAGAATTTTGCCGATTGTTTCCCACAAAATTGTATTGCTTGTTGAAAATTAATGTTTCTTCCTTCTCATCCGCAACCTCGTGGCCGAGATGTGGTTGCTCAAATACTTCAAATCCCCTTTCGCTCTCTCTAAAACTACCTTATATTCTCTCTCTGCCGTCAAACTTTTTGTCTTTTGATGGGTTTTGCAAGAGCATCGATAGAAAAATAAGAATTTAGGATAAAATAATGGACCTGGGAGGTTTTGAGCATAACTAATACTTGGATTATATTTTTTATTAATTTTGATGGTATTAATCTAATATATTATTCTTGGAGGGTATTGGACCTAATATCCTCGTTTTTTAAAGTATCGGTTTTGAATATTTATGAGGGGACCGATTATAAGTGATTTTAGTAACGATATTTAAAATAGCTCAACCCATATTTGAGAGTTTATTATTTATTGATTCTAAATTTTTTTTTAAAAAATAAAGTTGCATATATATTCCTTAGTGAAATTTTGAGTTTATGGTTTCTTGTATGAAATTTTTTACTTATAAGTGATATTTTACTCATGTATAATTATTAAAATTTTATGTTAGTATTTCTTGATTATATATGAATTTTATAATTATAAGTTATTTTTGTACTTTTAAATAATTTTTACACATAAGCGATTTTTTTATTTATAAGTAACTTTTTATATTTTATAAGTAATTTTTTTTTGTCTTATTAGTAAGATTTTTAAAAAAATAATTTTTCATCTTATAAGTAATATTTTACTTATAAGTAATTTTTAATTATAATATAATTTTTTTTAGTTAGTATATTTTATTTATAAGTTAGTATTAAAGCGTAAAATTAGAAAATAATTTGAGAAATAGCCAAAAACTGCGTTAAGAGAATCGGTCAAAATTACACTACATCGTTTTTGGATAGTTTTTAAACCATCCAAATTGGTGACCAAAAAATCTAGCAAGCACCAATTATTATGACCTCTCATAAACGGTACCGATCGAAATCGGTGAAAATAAAACTCTCAATTAGGCCCTAAGAAAGGTTTTGGATATCAGAATATGTAGTTGGGGTCTGTTTGTCACTTCGAAAAATCATTGAAACGAGGAGGTTGACACCCTTCACATTTTTTCTTTAAAATAACGTTATTTAGTATCGATGATGCTAAAGTTACCACACATGATAGGTTCGATTAAATGAATTTGTATTTAAGTAAATCTATCATTTAAATGAAGATCTCGACAGCCCGATTTCAATGATTTTATCTAAATGGCAAAAAGATCCCTAAAAGTTCCACATTCTTCGTCAGTAATATTCTGATATCCAGAATCTTTCTTAAACTTCTTTTCTAAAACCCTAATCGATGCTTAGCATAAATAGGGGAAATTTTGGTCTGTTTGCGAAATATTTGTTATAAAGGTTTCATATTTAATCCATGTTTGATAGTGATTAAAATCAGATTTATAGTAAATTTTGATAAAAATTAATACAATGTGTAGTTAAAAAGTTGTGAGACTTATGAAATATGTGATTAAAATTAATTGTTGACTTTAATTTAAATTTTAATTTAAATTTTAATCCCTAACAAACATGAGCTCAATAAGAGAAACAAATTTGATCAAACAAATAAACTTTTTATCTTTTAATATATGGATAATTGCAACAAAAGCCCAAAACATTTGAAACATTAACAGACTTTTTTCAAACATTTGATTTGTTGCAGCTGTCATCCCTAACATTTTCAAATGTTGCGGGTGAAGCCATTTTGGACAATTTTCATCCATAATTCTTTCAGTTGACCAAAAATTTAACTTTAATCACATTTTAACTTTTTTAAGAAGTGATAAAAGAGTAAATTTCCATTTGTTACATAATTAAATAAAAAAATAAGAAAAAAAACACACACACACACATCTTCTTCCTCGCAACTCTCACCTCCACCCCCAACTCAAACCCAAATATTTTGTTAAAAAACTCAGTAAATGAACAAAGAAAATTGGAACAAAAGAATGGCAATAGGAATTACCGATTTACAAAAGCAATCACTCATATTGTGAAAACAAAACTCCAATCAATTCTCAAATACATTAGATGTACCCGTATCTATCTCCAAGCCGAAAATTAGATAATCTCAAGTCTGTGGAACTCAACCCGAAAAGAATTGCAGATGATGTAATGTAGATTCAAATGCATTATTTTTGCTACTTTATTTGACTTCGGCCTTCAAATATTAGCCCAATTTTCTTCCCTAGTTTGAACTTCTCTTTCTTCGATGGTGGCCTGATTGCCGTATGCAAGTCATGGTGATCTCGATCAATATGTTAGGAGGTTGAATCCTATTGATAAGGAGGTTGGAGGTGCTTTCTTGGAGGCAAAGGAGACTGTAGAGGGAAAGGCGGAGCTCGCCTAGAGGGAGTTGGAGATGGAGGATGAAGTGGTGGTGAAGGAAGAGGTGGAGGTGGATGGTGTGCATTTTGGGTTTGAGGTGGGGGTTGAGGTGGAGGTGGAGGTGGGGGTTGAGAGGAAGAAGATGTGTGCGTGTGTTTATTTATTTTATATTTTTATATTTAATTATTTAATGTGATAAATAAAAATTTACTATTTTGCCCCTTTTAAAAAGTTTAAAAATGTGATCAAAGTTAAAATTTTGGTCAACTGGCAGAGTTATTGATAGAAACTGTCCAAAAATGATTCACTTGTAACATTTGGAAATGTTAGGGGTGATGGTTGTAATAAATCAAATGTTTGAGAAAAATCTGCTAATATTTCAAAGGTTTGGGACTTTTGCTACAATTATTCATTTAATATATTTGATTGTTGAGTGCTAGTGTCATTGAGAGTCCACCATTGTTTCTAACGCGCGAAAAAAAATAAAAATTAATAGAGAGGAAATGTTCAATTTTGTGAATACGTATCATCATGTCCATAAATTGACCTTCTCCTACGGAGGTTGGTGGGTGTCGCTGGACGACTGAGAGTATAGGGATGACAACGGATCGGTCATTTTTCGTCCCGTCAAGTATTTTTGTTATCTTACTTCATCCCTATATCCGGTTAAAGCGGGTGGGGGTGAGATAACTTGCCTCATTTATCATCCCATTTTATTTTTTTCCTTATTTATTTATTTATTTATTTATTTTTAATATCTTTAATTAGAAAATATTATTACTTTTCTCCAATTTGTTAACAACAACTTATGTTCTCTCTAAAAATAATGATAAATCTTTTATTTTTATTTGATAAAAAATTTAAATTTAAAATTAACTTTAAACGGGGTGAATAGCAAGGACTATATTTCTCGTACCCGCTTCGGGACAATACCCCCGTCTCATCCTCCCCTCGTTTACTTGTTTAGATGGGTAATTCATGTCCCATTCGAAGTCAGGCTCCACGAGTACCAGGTTAAATAGTTTTTTTTTTGTCATTCCTATAGGAGGAATATCTCTTCACTGGTTTTCAATGCAAAGTTAACTGGATGTATTCGTAAAATTAGTGTTGATATGAAATTAGTACTTCAAAGAACAAACAATGTTCGAGTTTAATAATTATTGACATTTTAGGAGGAATAATGGTGAAAATCACGAAATATGTCAATAATAATAAATAACAATTTTGAATGTGAGGTTGAAGTTATAATTTGATTGAATGGTAGAAGCAACTTTAAAATTATTAAAAAATATTTCCCAAACAGAGGTTGATTACAAAGTCTATACAAGTCCATTACATAAATTTTTGCATTCAGATCATCTCCACTTTGGTCCACATTACATCTCTTATTCGCTTAACCTCACGTACATTGAAAAAAGTAAATATGATTTGGTAAATCTGACGGCATAGATTTCTACAAATGAAGAGAAGTATCAACTTCATTCGTTTCAAAACTATCAGGCTCCCTTGTCTCAGTCGAATGCAGTGAATGACTCTTCATGGCTTGGAAATCTCCGTGCTTGCCGAGTCCAAGATGGAGGGGATGTTGAACGAGCACTTGTGACGATGGGCACTGCTTTTTATGAGGGGAGGAAATATTAGGTAGCTGATGACTGGTCTCGGTTGAAGTCATCATCCATTTGGGCTCGGACAAGAGTTTTACGACTTCTCTTTCTTCTCTCTTCTCCCTTAATCTTTCCAACTGCCTAAATCTTTCTTGCAGAAGTGCAATTGATGAACCTGCAACGCTTGGATCATTATTTTGGCTTCCCATGGAAAAAGTGGTATTGTGTGATCACAAGTTGAATGATGGGTAAATATTATTGAACTTTGGAAGTTTCAAGGGGATGTGTGTGAAGATATATAGAAAAGAATGGACTAATGTGGACCAAAATCCAAGAGGAAAATGTTGTTAAGGAAGCCCCGTTCTTGATGACGCCAGGCAAAATACTAAGCAGAAAAGGCCAAATGGGAATGGAGATAGTAATTGGAGTAACGTGTTGAAAGTATTCAAGGGAATACAAGGTCAGGTGGTAAATTTCAACCGTGGAATCTGAATTGAGATAGTAAACTTTACTTTATCTCAATTGAGCTATCGAACTTTAATTTAGTATCAAATTTGACCACTTCGTCACATTTTGTCACACATCGTCTTTAAACTTGTGAAAATTGCCTAGCTAGTAATGTTATAACTGATCTTTCGCACAATCATTGTGACACCTTATAAACGAAAAAAATCGTAATTTAAGAGTTATGGTAAATCTTTAGATTAAAAGTTAAAAATAAGTTTTTTTTAACACTTTTATGATGTGGTATAGTAGTAAGTCCATGTTTGCCTCCCATTTTTTCAAAACTCTTTTTTTACACAATCATTTTCAACCACACATTCAGATAGTAAGATATTATATACAGACCTAAAATTATTCCTTATTTTTTAACTACACATTCTTTAAAATATCATTATTTAAAATAATATTTTTCTGAAAAAAATGGCCACCATACAGGGGCTAAGTTGGCATGACATTCACAATTACGTGAAAGATATGACTGCTAATATTTTGAAAATGGAAAATGACGGAGTGTCAAAACTTAAGACTAAATTTCATCTCAGTGACCCAGTTGAAATTAATGTGAAGTTAAGTAACCCAATTGAGTTCTTTTCTAAAGTTCACTGACTGCAGATAAAATTTACCCCCAAGGTGTCAAGGTTAGGTGATAAATGCACTGGCTTGTCATTAGCGGTCGATTGGACCTCATCATACTATTTTTGGTGTGTGTTATAATGAAAAGTCCCTTATTTCTTTAGCCCCTACTCGATACATAATATAATTTTTTTTATCAAAATCACATATTTTATGAGTTCCACAAATTTTTGACAGCACATTTTATCAACTTTTATGAAAATGGGCTAAAAATCTAATTTTAATATCCATCAAACAAAGGCTTGATCTATTTTCCTAGTTTAGGTGATGCTTTATGTTTCTAACAATCAAGTTTTCTTGTTGAAGTATTTTTGGAGGGTTTAGTTGAATGGCCCGTAATTGATCTTTTCGACAAATTATTATATTTCTTTTCCCTCATAACATGTTGTTAGTAACTAAAGAATCAATAACACATTACACTTGTATCATCTTTGACATGTCATATTGTTATTTGCTAACACTATTCCACGTGGTGGATCTCAACTTCCACACTATCCAACCTTTCAACCATTCGGCCTCATTCACCATACCAGATATCTTCAGATCATAAACTCGAATCCACTCTTCATTCAAGTTAACTATAGCATTTTCTTGAGCAAACATACATAATCGACATTATTATCTTCTTAAAATATACAATACAGTCTCTTTAAAACAAAAGAACCAAACTACAATATTACAAAATAAGGGTTTGGACAAACGAGAGGTTCTCCAAAGAAGAACCAACAACACTTTACAAAATTCAAGACATGAAGGAAACCATATGTTCTTTCCTACTTACTTTTTTCCACGAGAAGAGAAATTAACACAAAATTAGGAGAGCATACGGGCAAATCTACATCAAGGCTCCAACTTCAATGAAACAACTCGCGACTGCCTGTTACATTTTGCAGCTTTGATGAATACTACTGAAAGACAACGTGGGGCCCACCATGGATGACGAACCTTTTGTTCCCCTTTCAAACAAGCCACTGATGAATAACTCAAAATCAGAAAGAGGGAAAAAAATGGCTGTCTAAATCCATCACAAAATATCAAAATCTAAACTATGTACTTTAATGTACACCGTAGAGCAATAACATGGATAATGACTAAGATCAAGATAACATTTAATGATTCCCAAACACTGTTAGAGCAATGGCATGAATAGCGTTCCTTCCATTCCAAATTGAATGACTTAGATTTCTTTCAGGCCTTCCATAAATAATGTCTGGTAATGTCTGGTAACCAGAAGAGAACACTCTTATACAGGTTTAACTTTCCAATACCCCACTTGCTCCACAATCATCTGAACAGACCATTTCTAGATCTCTCTCCCTCCATCTCCTTGTCACTCTCCTTCTGTCCCTCTTTAACACAACTAAAACCACCACCTCAATCCTCTCAGACCACCACCAACACAGTCCATCTTCCAGTCTCTACTTATTCCTCTCCTTAATAAGACCTCTGGCATTTTATGCCATTTTGAAATGTCTTAATCAGATCTTCAATCCAACACCAAAAATAATCTATCATGGTAACACTTCTTATTTTCTTCACTTTATTCTTGCAGCAATTTGTTGGATTTTAA
>CAIGRP010056014.1:0-19458 GCA_903798385.1 Fraxinus cuspidata
CTATTCCCCATAGCCAACGTACCATAATCTCTTATCACATAATTTGTTTGTAACCAGACACTTAGGACTGTAAAAGGATCGAATATGGACCAGATCTGCCCATATCTGATCCGATAAGAATAATTCATGAATCTGATCCGATAATCCAATAGATATTTAATTGTAAATTCGTATCCAATTTACTATATTATCGGATACTCGATCTAATAATTTGATCCAAAATTGAACAAAAAAATTAGGAAGTAAAACCAATGTGAAATTAATTAACGTATTATTTAGGCCTACGTTTTAAACCATTAAGGCTCAAATAATGAAAAATCCAAGCAATGGCTTATCTCCTATTTATAACCATTTTTTTATGGAAACCGATGTGGGATGACTTATGACTTTTTGAAAAGCAAAAGAAAATCCCTTACAAACATTTGATGGTGTACACGTAGATAGACTTTGTTATTATCTTCTTCTTCTTTTCATGTTTTGAATTTGATGATTTTTTTATTCTAATTTTTTTTATTTTCTCATTTATTTATTTTAATGACAAATAACATGTCATAAAAATATTTAATCAACTTAACTATTTATATCAAATCAGATTAGATTGTTATCCAATCGGATTGACATATACCCATATTTTTCTATTTAGTTAACGGATTATCGGATTCGGATCAAAATCCAATCTAGACAACCCTACCAACACTCACTTTTGCTTTCAACGTTCTCAATGTTAGGTCTTGAGATTGAGCTTCTCTGACCTTATCAATCAAAGTAGACCTAACTAGGAAATGAGATAATACTGCCCCTGAAGTAGTAGCTGACAATCAAGCATACAACTTTCTGAACTCACAAGTCAAATAAGCACATACTACACTAGATGGAGATGAAGAACTAGTTTTTCTACTATAGCACTCTGCACTAGAGGGAGAGGAAGAGCTAATTTTTCTTCTGAGAGCATCCGCAACTATATTAGCTTTCCTCGAATGGTAGTCAAATTTGCAGTCATATTCCTTTATAAAGTCCAACCACCTTTTTTTGTCTCAAATTCAATTCGTTTTGATCAAATATATACTTTGGACTTTTGTGATCAATAGATATTTGACGTTTCTCACCATAAATGTAATGACTCCAAATCTTCAGTGTCAACACCACTGCAACTAACTTCAAATCATGTGTTGGGTAGTTTAACTTGTACTTCTTCAATTGTTTTGAAGCATAAGCTATGACTTATCCATTTTTCATTAGAACACAACCTAAGCTCTAACATGAAGTATCACTATAAATCACAAACTCTTCACCTAGTGATGAAAAAATAAGTATTCAACTCTTGAAAACTCTTTTCACATTCCTCAGTCCATACAAATTTAAAGTTCTTTCTAGTTAAACTAGTTAAGAGGGAGAAATTTTAGAGAAATATTTTACAAAGCGACGATAATAATCATGATATGCAACTATCACAAGCAAAATTCAAATGGATTTTAGCATGTCTATGTGCAAGAAGTTTTCATCAAAGTCAATTACTTGTCTTTGTTTGCAACCTTTTACTTCTAACCTTACTTTGTATGTAATGGATGTTCCCACCCATGTCGACCTCTTTCTCGTAAACCCATTTACAACCTATGAGTTTTTCCTATTTGGGGAGTTGAACAAGGTCCAAACCTTATTTACATACATAGAGTTCATCAATTAATTTAACATGATATTTTATTAAATTAATTATGCTCTTACTGTTTAACTCAAATTTATGACTCTTTCACATCAATTTATGGAATTCATACTTGATTCCCAATAGACTAGAATCCTATTTGTTATATTAAGACCTTGAGTGTACTCAATAAGCCTTAATAAAACATTTGGACAGATACTTTTATCAATTGTATATTTATACAACTTTCAGATCATTAAGCTGATAACTGTTTGTCTTCACACAGCTTATTTGTTAGCATAACACAACTTTAGAATTTATTTTCTTGAGTGTATTCAACAAAAGATAAATTTTAGTTACATACAACTCCCTGAACATTAAGCTGACAAATCTTTGTCTTCACACATTTTATGTGTTAGCTTAACATGCTTCTAAAATTTATTTCCTTGAGTGTACTCAACAAAAGATAAATTTTAGTTAAATCAAACCCATCATTCAGAAATATCTAATATTTAATAGCGTCAGACATATCCATAATAGATCAACCTTGAGTATACTCAACAAGTTGAGATCGATTGAAGATTTTGATTTTTCACTATAATGAAGGAAGACAAATATAAATCTAGCGAGTGTTTTATCATGCAAAAGTCTCATTTTAAATAATTATTTCATGTGACATAACATTGAATCATATAATGCTCCAACTCGATGGTGTCATCTTCTTCTTGCATCTTCAATTAGTTCAATTGCAACATGTATTCTATATTAGTTGACACGCAAGCCTAAACAATTGGACATGCATGCCCATAATAATTACAACGGACTCTCAGGTCAAAAATAGATAAAAGTTCGCATGCCCAGAAAACAACAAGAATAAAAGTAATTATTCAATACATTCATATGGTCGAATCAATAATCATCCACTAAGTACACATTTATCACATAAATGCATTTCTATACATATCTTGAGCCCTATTTTTTTTTTATGTAGAATGCATTTTGAAATGGTAGATTAATGAAGAATGTGTGGTTAAAAATGAAGAACTTTTTGGGTAGCGTGTAATATTATTTTATTAAAATGTGTCGATGAAAAGAAAAGAGTGAACAATGTATTTAAAAAAAATGAGAATTAAACAAGCTTTAATATTATAAGCAAAGATATTTCAAGTTCCTAGTAATTAAGGTTCTAAACTAATTTAGACAAATGGATCGTAACAATTAAATAATTAATTAATCGACTAATTTAATTAGCAATTCTATTTCATCAAAATCAAATTTTAATTAAATATCAAATTAGTATCCAGTTCTAATTCCATAATTTAAGGACATATCCGTTTAATTAAAATCAAATTTTAATTAAAACATACTAGAGTTTAAATCTAAATCCAATTTGTAGGAAGGTTTATTTAATCAAAATCAAATTTTTATTAAATATCATATTAGAGTCTAACTCTAATTTTAAGATTTTAGGGCGAACTTATTTAATTAAAATCAAATTTTAATTAAATATCAAATTAGAGTCCAACTCTAATTTTAATTGAATTAACATTTTAATTTACGATAAAACTTTTAAATAAAATAAAATTCAATTCAAAGTCAAAGTTTAATATTTAAGTTAAAATCCAATTTTAAGAATAATATAAAAGGTTGTCAATTTTAAATAAAATTTCAATTTGGATAAAATATGATAATATAGATCAAACCTTTCCAAAACCAATTTTAAACTCTTTGAAAATTTGCATTTTATACCCTTTAAAATAAACGCATTCGGACCCAATTTAAAATTATAAGCATGCCCCCTTCAATTCCTAAAATTTCACAACCCTTCATATTAAAATTACACCATGGCCCCCTAAATCTAAATTGTAGACAGGTGTCGCCACGGTAACATGCGTGACCATGTACCGCCGCGTATGCCTCTTCTGATTCTTGCAGCGACAGTTGCCACCAATTACCGCCACCCGCACCTACCTTCTGATCCGATTCTCAATCCAAAAATTTATCTTCTTTCAAAAACAAATTTTTAAAAAATGAAAAATATAATTTTTAAATTGCTAGACTCAAAAAATATATGAACAATCAAAGTTGATTGTTCTAAAATACAAAACAGTTTCTATCAAGCGCAAAGTATGCTCTGATATCACTGTTGAGCATTTACTTAATATGAACAACGAAATTTAAAAAGTAATTTTTCCTACTAAGGATTTTCTTTATATTTAGATAGAAAGAGTGATAAAGAATGACACTTATGATGAATTCTTTGAAGAACGGTTCTAATGTGCAATTCACAACTATCCAATTGTCTAGTTTCTAATGGAAATCAACATAGAGAACAAGAATGAGTTAATTATGATTTCTTTTTTCTTGTGTTAGTAAGTTAATAAATGTGTTTTATAATTACTCAAACTCAATAACTTATTAATAGAAGTTCAAGTGAGTTTGACCCGACATTTAAATAAAACTCTCCAATAGCTTATTAATAGATTAATTAAACATGATCTATTAATTAATTAACATGATTAAGTAATTTGACCCATTAATAAGTAATCCAATTCATTAATTTTCCAACACGTGTTAATTAATTAATTAGTATATTTCATTTTTCTAGTTCTCATTTTGTGTGTGATCCATTAAGTTCTCAATCATAATAACTAACGACGTGAATTATTGTTTTGATTAATTAAAATATATAAATTAAAACACACTTTTAATTGATCTTTAATTTACTTAGATTAATTAATTCATATTCGTCTCAAATTGACATCTAGCAATGTGCTTAGACAATACATGTGACTGAAAATGTCACGTGATATGACAAAATCAAATTTGTTCGTTTACCATAAAACTATAATCCCTTCGTCAATATGATCTATCAATTACGAGATATGGAAATATGTCAATCTCAATTATCGTTCAAATTTTTCATCCTACAATTAAGTTAATGCAAATCGAAAACTCTTTTCGACTTATGAATACATCTTGACCAAGGATTTCGTTATTAAATTAACTGAATGAAATATAGATTACAGTCTCTTACTATTTAAGAGTGAAGAATCCACTATTGATCATTCATAATATTCATATGATTCTTGATACCCGAATGATGTCATATTAGTGACTTTTAACAGAGCAACATCCAATTTCACCAAAGTATGAGTGTCCCATATAAGACATTATGATGACCTCAAGTCGAATGATCAATTTTACTACTGAACGTTAAAGATTAACTACTGACATTCAAATAGTTATTCATGTGGAATCTCTCCAACGGATCTCTTATGTTTTGTTTTATAACAAAACATTCACGTATTCATTTAAATGTCACCACACTTTTAACTTGTGAGATCAGCTAATTACTTCGCAAGTAAGAAATGTCACACATGATGGTCTATTCGTAAATGATATTTGTATATCATTATTACTTATAACACGGATGATTTAAGATTTAGTCATGTAATTTGTATCTCATAATCACAACTCCTTATGGTTAACAAATTTTCAAGACTTGAATCAGCAGATTCTATTATTTAAAATATATATTAATTCAATTAAATAATAGATTTATCATAAATGAAATGCATAAATTATATATTAAAAGTGTTTTTATAATCAAAATCGATTGGATCTATAATTCCTCCATTGGATGCTGAATTTCTTGACCACACACATTGAAATGTAGCAACTCCAAAACTTTCTTCGCATACTATTTTGGAGAGATCTCAAATTTTAAAAGACCCAGGTTTTCAATAATCTGAAATAAAGATGTCCATATATAAAAGGTCAATGATTGTGACATCCCTAGTCAATTATATATTTCTCTGTTTGAAAGTTGTCTGTCGTGGAGTTCAAAAAACCTTGTGAACACATTATGGAAGTATTGGACCTAATATCTTAAAATTATATTTGAATCTCGAACTGAGTCGCTGGATAACAAAATTTGAAATTACCATAAACATATGAACTAATAAAGTTGCCAAAAATGGTAAGTCAACGACAGAGAAACATCAATTAAATATTCGAAGTTACAATGCTAACATAAAATTTCAGCGTGCACATTGTTTACACGAAAAATATTTAAGACTGTATACAAATCCAAATAGGGTGATTTCAATGCTAAACGGAAGGTAACTCGGTAAGAAACAAGACTGTAAAATTTTTAATAACCAATGGACATTATTAAGATCGCGAAACTGAAGCACAAAATTACTGCCCCGACTCAGTTCTAATGTTCCACGCGATCAACTTTGCAGATTTTCAAAAACTTTGTTTCTCAACCCTTTTTTCAGTGATTGGTGGCACTGGAATGGTATCTTAGCATACTTTTACTGCATAAAATAGGAAAAGAATTAAGCTCCTTGTACACAAATTTTTACAGTGATGAGTTGGGAACATTAGATTGGTTGAATTTTTCTTTTTTTTTTTGTATAACATCCAATGAAATTGTAACAGCTAACAATCTGTCAAATTGTCCGATAACCCCTGTTCATGTGGCAAGATCGATATGAAAATTTCACAACATCGTTAGTGTGTCACATTGTGTAAGATGTCAAACTAACGGGATCCACTAAAATAATTGGTCAGAGATTGATCAAACCAACTAATAAAACCAATTTTCCCAACGACCAATTAGGTTAAAGTATACTATTGTGCAAATGACTTTTCGACACCCTTACTCTTAAAAATTCGTATAGGAAAGCTAACTCAACAATGGGCATGCCCCTATCTCTAAAATTCCAGACGAGTCCTATACAGTCTACAGAGGTGTTCGTCAATGTGCACGATCCCGATTTTGAAAACTCTAATGTATCACCAAACCCAAAACCCACCATATATTATCTATTGGCAGTCGATTAAGGGCCTTGTATACATAAGAAATGAGCCGACAATACAGGCTTTATGAATTAAGTAGAACATTAATACACATAATATTATTACGTGTAAATAAAACATTTATGAATATGAAGGCCGTCACTATAGGCTTTATGGCAAAAGTTATATCGTCAATACAAGTCTTATGATCACGAAAACGAGAAATAGTTGTGACTACGGAGACCGTCAACACAAGTCATGTATACCTGTCGGCTGGTTGTTAGTGTAAGCTATGAAATGATTGGTGCAAAATAATGAAGTTCGTAATGGGCACAAATTAATCCAAGTACATTATATCAACGTCTGCATGACATATAGATGTAGGTGATGCATATGTGGCGTGAAGGTAACATGGAATCTGTAAATAACTAGGTCTATCGGATTAGAGCATCAACAATAGGAATGGTGAGTGCAAGAATCGTGCTGTGAGGCACACACTTAGAGATGTAGCAGAAGAGCTTTCTCACATGTTTCCAGGACAAGGTATGTACTTATTCAGGACCAAGGGCAAAGGAAAGCAATGACACTGGAGTCAAAAATCTCAATGAGCGCAAGAATAGGTTACTTTCTTGGCTGTAAAATAAAAGTACATTCGAATATTTAAACACAAAGCCAGACCAATCATTCTTAAAGAAAGACTCAACTTTTATTAATGCAATATATATATATATATTATTTTATTATTATTTTTTTTTTTATGATACATTTGAAATTGAGAAAGTAACTCAAAAAGTAATGACGTGGAAGACCGTGAAGAATGAATGTATCCATAAATGGAATGTTCAATCTCATGGTCCTCTCCCCCCCTTCTGCCTTTTATCTTCAAGCTCAGCAGCATCCTTCAACATGTCAGCAGCATCCTGGTGCATGTCAAGTTTTGCAAGGGCAACTGACTGCATGTGAAAAGCAGTAGGCCAATCTGGATACACAATTTGTGCTTGCATTGCATCACGAAGGGCAGCATTAGGTTGATCGCACATGAGATAGCAAAGACTACGTCGCGCATAGACAGTTGGGGAAACCATGGTTCCTACATCTATAAACTACATATAGACGGAGTAAAAGAAATAATGCTAAGGATATCTCATTTTTAAAATTTATTATCTAATAAGCCAGTTATCAAGTATATCATGAAATTTAACAATGCATGTACACTAGATAGTGTTCAATAAGCATGATAGTGTTCAATAAGCATGAAGTAATACATATTGATGGAAGCTTTAGTTAACAGTCCAAAAAAGTGTCCATATCTGAACATTACTGTTGACGATAGAAATCAGATCAACAAATCTTCTCATCTAGATAGGATTGCATGTCCTGATAATAGTATTTAGCTAGCCTAGACGGGGATAGGTTCGCCTAATTGGCACGAGCCTATTAAGCTTTTGCCCAATTTACATATGGCTTTCTCTTTGCAGGGTTGGTAAAGTTCGGGAAATGTACTTCTTGATTCAACAAATAGTCTCCAAAGTCTGGTTTTATTATTTATATTAAATCTAAGACTTTAATTGTAAAACGTTCTGGGACTGCAAATTTCTTTGATGATGCTGTCTAATTATTTTTGGCATTTAATGTTCGAGTTAAATGGAATGTTTTTTATTCTTTTAATGCAAATTCATGTGTGATTCCAGGAAATGTTCTTTTTTCTCCATTCCACACGTGTCATGTTTGCTTACGATCGTTCGTTTTTTTTGTATTTAACGTCTAAGATTGTGTGACGCTTTAGGGGACGAGTTCGTTGGGATTCAATGGCTTTCTTTGACACTATATATATGCTCCATGTTATCACTTGCTTTCATTTTCCTAATTGCAGAAGATGTATTTTGATATTTCGCTCATTCTTAATTTTGGGGAAGCCTCTTATCTCTCTTGGAATCCTTTTAAGTGTTGCTACTGGTTCTTCACTTTCGTTTTTTATTCCACTATATTTTCCTGATGAATCACTTCTAGGCCTTATGTCAATACTTTATGTAACCGGAAAAGATCTTAAAATTACCCTAATATGTCCCTTGCCACGTTATGATTGCAGATCTACATCCGATATTGACATAAATTATCAAAACCTAGCTGAGAATGGTTTGGAAGCTATTTGTTCCAATTTTATTGATAATATTTTTTTAAAAACATGCAATTCCAAGGATGTTTAAGGGCTTTTCCATCCTTGCCTGCGAGCTTATATGTTCCTAATCATACGACTTCAACTATTGTATACAGTCTTTTCCATTTTGGACCTAATGAACTAGAACTTATTTCTTTCACTTTGACAATATTTTCCTTTGAAGTTTTTCTTGCAAACCTTAGAGTTAAATTATCCTTTCATTCTCTTCTGGTATGTTGTGAGCTTAACTTAAGAATCACCCTAGTTTTCCTCTAAGAGGTCTAGGTTCACCTTCATAGCTTTTTCATTTTGTTCCTCTCATTTTTCCTGCCAAACTTACACCAATTTCAACTGGTATCATGGCTTCCATCTCATAGGCCAGAGAGAAAGGGGTCTCCCCATAGCGGTTTTCATGGTATTTCAGTACGTCCATAGGATTTATCGTAGTTCATCGGCCCATAATCCTTTCGCCGTACCTAGCTTCCTTTTTAGGATGCTTTTTAATGTTTTATTGACAACTTCTACTTGTCCTTTAGCTAAGGGATAGTGCGGTGTTGTGAAATGACTTCGGATACCGAACTCTTTGCACATTGTTCTCAACTTTTTCCCTTGGAATTGTGTGACATTATTTGAAATTATAGAGTTTGGTACTTCGAATCGGCAAATTATGCCTGCTCAAGACCCGTATCTCTTGACGATCCATCCACAAATAATTTCCATGTTTTTTGTTCCGACTCTTCCTTGGAACGGGAACATCTGACAATTCTATAATAAAGTCGGCCAATGCTGTCCTTTGATTGCGGATCATCCTTTATAGCTTAATCCATATTGTCCCAGCTCTACTGTCCATTTCTCTAGTCTTCCCAACGCATCGAGCTTTTACAATATTTTTTTGAGCACGAAATTAGTTAGTACGTCAATGATGTGGCTCAGAAAATAAGGTCGCAATTTTCGTGATGTTGTAACGAAGATAAAGGTCAGCTTTTCTATATCTAAATAACTTGCATCTGTTCCTTGCAATGCTTTACTTATATAGTAGACTGGTAACTACTATTGCCCTTCCTCTTTTACCACTACTGAGCAGACTGCCACCTTAGAAACTATTAAATATAGCAATAGCTTTTTCCAGGCTTAGCTAATAAGGGGGCTCTCTCTAAATGATGTTTTAGAGGCTAGAATGCTTGTTCGCATTTGTTGCTCCATTCGAACTCTCCTATTTTCAACACTTGGAAGAAAGGGAAACATTTGCCCGTTGCTCTAATACAAACCTACTCAAGGCGGCAACTTTCCCGTTAGGCTTTGTAACTCTTTTGGTTTAGATGAAGACGACAATTTTATTAGGACCTAGTTCAATACCTTGCTTATTGTTCATGTAATCGAGAAATTTTTTGGATTTAACTCTAAAGACGCATTTTAGCGGATGATATTGATCGTGTAACCAAGATACTTTTTGGATATAACTCTAAAGACGCGTTTTAGCGGGTTGAGTATTTTTGCAATACGTTGAAAGCCTCTTCCGGATGTTTTAAATGGTCTCCAGCCTCGAGGCTTTTCACAAGCATTTATCAATGTATACTTCCATGATTTTTCCTATATGATTCTTGAACATTTTGTTAAGCCTTTGATACGTAATCCCCACATTTTTTAGCCCAAACGGCATTACTTTATAACAGTATAGTCCCGATCCAATATGAATGTGGTATGTTCCTTGTCAGCTCCATACATGGGAGTCGATTATATCCCGAATACGCATCCATGGAGCTTAATAGCTCGTGTTCTGCAGTTGTCCACCAGCTGTACGATTTTAGGAGCTAGAAGTTGTCTTTAGGACAGGTTTTATTCAAATCCGTAAAATCTTGACATGTTCGTCATTTTCAGTCGCTCTTTAGTACTAGGACTAGATTACTTACCCGTACTGGGTATTGAGCTTTGCGAATAAAATCATTTTTTAACAACTTATCTACATTGTTCTTCAATGCCTCATAGTTTTCAACGCTCATTGGCCGACGCCTTTGCATCTTAAGCTTGACCTTTAGATCGACTTTCAGGGCATAACAGGCAACTTTGGGATCTATTTCCACCATGTCCTCATGCTTCCAAGCAAATACATCTAGGTTCGCGACTAAGAAATTTGTTAGCTATCCTTTCAGAAGTTCGCTTTAACTCCTTGCTAATATTTAGATCTTTGCTCGCATCTTCTAAGCTCATGGAAAAGCTTTTTAACTCTTCAACCACTTGTAATCAATTATGCAGGGATCGATAGAGTTATCAATCTCTAGTTTATCCCCGTGGTTACTTGTTTCAACTTTCGCAACAATATTTTAGGAGCTCACATGTATTCCTATTATACTTTAAGGGCTCTTATTCAATAAATATGTCACGTGATTTATGGAGGAAGATGATTATGTTCGCCTGCTTTATTACAAGTCGTCCAAGGATTCCGTTATATGCAGATTTTCCTTGACGATATTGAAATTCATATACCCATGATATGCTCGGGTAGCCTCTCCTATCCTCAGTAACATTGGCATGTCTGGAAAGGACCGAGCCTCCTCTAGTGAGGTAACGAAGCTCCGACACAACGATCAAAGGGTTGTATTTTTGCATACATTCAAATGCTTCGTCATATATCACGTTTTCCTCACTTTCATTATCTAGAGTAAACATTCTCCTGCTATTACTACATGGATCACGATCACCTCATCTCCTCACTTTCATTGTCTAGGAGCGCTCCAACTAATGTTTGGCTCATCTTCACATATTTCAAGTATTTCTCAGATGGAACATAAGATTTTGTAGTTTACTTTTTTCAAGTTTCTCATAAATGGCGCCAATTATTGACGATATAAATCAGGTCAACAAATCCTCTCACCTAGCTAGGATTTTCACCTCCTAAACTTATTAATTTAGATGATTAAAGTTGGAGCAAGAGGGACAATGACTATTTGGGAGGGAGATATTTGAATTGCATCATTTTCCTCTTCAAAAGAGGGAAAACGACTATTTGGAATAATTTGGTCAATTTGGGAAGAATGACAACTGCGGCCTTTTATTAGCTAACTTATAACTAATTCCGTTATGATATCATGTTTTATTTATTAACTTACATTTCATGCATTAATTCTGAATTCACAAGCTAAACATTTGCCTTGTGTCCTGTTAACAGTATTTAGCTAGCTAGGGTAGGAATAGGTTCGCCTAATTTGCACGAGCCTAATCTTATGTTGCCTAAGGCTTTCGCTTTGCCAGGGATAGGCAAGATTCAAGGAGTATACTTTGATTCAACAATCACTCTTCGTACAAGTCCAATCAACATGAATCTTTTCCTTTCTTTTTCTTTGGTCTACATACTACTGGATCTTTAATTTAGATAAGAGAAGAAATGATCCTCTTACATGGATTTTGGTTAAAAAAAATAAGGATCTGTATGTTATACATACATTAGTATACACAATATTTTAGTTTTTTTTTTTTTTCTTTCTTAATAGTATACAATACTATCTAGTACACCTTATCAAAGATTTTATAGCATATCATTTTATAGTTCCATCTGATTAATCGAAGGTAGGTGGATGTGCATTATCAACTACGTGACTCATTCCCAACTCCAGAATTTACAAATAAACTAGGAAAAGGGTATAGACCACAGTCTGCGTTGTTTCTGAATTGTATATTTATTTTCTTTATAATGTATATCATAGAGTTTAGGTTGATACACAGAAGCCACATCCATAGTGCACAAAGATATGAATAACATTTCAATGACAAGTATTGGGAAACCAACCTGAGAGTAACAACCTATGGCAGCCTTAAAGTCCTTATCACGAAATGCAAGATCCCCACGCTTCCTTGCATCCAACATATCTTTCATCTGCTGGGTCCATTCTTGAAAAGACAACTGAACGAAGACAACAATGACCTTCAAAAACACTACTCAAAGTGAAAGGAATGGAAGACGTCCATATTTTACTTGTTCAATACCTCATTGGTTCCTTCATCATCTCGATAGTGTATAGTAACTAAGATTTGATGTATTGCAGTGAGGTCCATCCGAGAACACGCCTCACCCATTGGTGAAAGTGGGCGCTGTGGGGTTAGTGGAGCTTCCTCATGCTTTGAAATTCCAAGCATGACATAAGAGGGAACCTAACACCCAGAATCATGCTAATAATTTTGGCACATAAAAGAAAAATGATATTATCTGTATACCGTAGTTTTTTAACATGTGATCAGAGGGATGGTCAAAAAGTGGGGCAAAGAAAACATGCTCAAGTGAACCCCTACAAAATTATATTTGCAAGGACATCTGAGTAGTAAAAGGAACTAATAAAGGTAGTGGTTTCAAAATTCTTCTTGATTGTGTACTTAACAGATCACCCATATACGATATAACTATCTGATAAGGTTTGAAGAATGAAGCTGAGTTTTTGATGGATAAGATAAGAAATGAGAATCAACACAAATAAATGGACGTGACACTGACTTAAGACATATTACAAAATGACAACTGAGGTGGTTGTTATATACTTTGTGTGGACCTAAAAAGGCTCTTGTTCATAGGAGTGATGGGATATCAATTTAGATGAGGAACGGGTGGAATAAAACTAACACGGCCTGTTTTAGCGTCTAACAATCTAGTTGCTTTGCAACTTCTACTGGATCTAGCAATGAAGCTAATGTAGTGACACAAATTCACATAGCAATCCAAATTTATTAGGAATAGTAGCTATTGTTGTAGTAATGATCAGCATGACAAAAATTGTGATAAAATATATAATTAAGGAGAATTATAGTGTAGCCTCATGGAACACCTGATATTACATATATATGAGGGCAGAACCATATAACCTATGAGGGAAATCATGTTATGCTGCATTTGCACCGCATATTTCACCCAAAAGTAACTTGTTTCGGTTACTTTAGTTAATTCGACTGCTTCGGTTCTAACAAGTATGGAACAATGGAATACATCGGTAACAGATTGACATAAAGCAAAAGCATTTCTACTTTAGACAGGATTATCCAAGTGAAACTATGCCCTTGTTTGCTTCTTGTTTATAATTTGTTTATTAGAGGTGAAATCACTTTTTAACCACATATTTCGTGTGACCACAAGACTACCCACTCATAAACCACTTATTTCTATCTATTTATATTTAATCCAATTACAAACAACTCCCAGACATGCTTTCAATATTCAAATTGTTAGCTTTATGTGAGTAATAAATTATCTTCATCAGTGTAAGAGGTGCTTAGTCACAGAAACATTAAAATATTATCAACAGTACATATCAAGGTTGCATATATTCGTGTCATGTAAACTATATGAGATGGAGTTTCAGATCCTTACATCAGATTTCAGCTCTAGTGGAGAAAGAGCGGCAACAAGGTCCTTTGTAATAGGTCTCTCCATGGGTTCATATTGCAAACATTGAGAGGCAAGACCAACAACTATAGTAGCTTCCTCTGTAGAAAACTTTCCCTCCAAATGTGAATCCATTAAAGGAATAACATTCTTGCCACTTATCATATCAAGAGCCTGCATACAGCCAGAGTTGATCAAATTCCCATAGCAACATTATATATAAATATATTTGCTAAGCAAAGCACAAAGAGTAATTGACTAAATTCTTGAATATTCCTATAAGAAAACACTTGTGACACTAAGAGCATGTTAAGAAATCCTTTAAAACGCCAGACTCAGGTCTGATTTTGTACTAGAGTTATTACTGGGCTGGACAACGACCCAAACCAAATCTGACTCCTACATCAAATTTCATCACATATAAGATGTAAATTGTGGGTTATGTCATTTTAGTTACAGAAATGGGAATAAGGGGGCCAATGAACTTGCCTTCATGGTCATACAGATAGTGTGTCTATGAGTTGGGTCAATTGTAACCCTCTTCGTATTTCATCCACTGTCCGTGGCAATTTTGATTAATGAGAATGTTCTTTTGCTTTCAAAAAATATATATGATCTTTGTCTGAATCAAGCAACTAGAAAGATAAGCAAGAAGCAAAAAGCATGAATTGAAGATGCAAGAGTAGGCACTATATGAATCTGGTAAGGACCTGATCCAATTGGTATTTAAATCCAATCAAGCTGAAAGATAAAAGACAGAATAATTCCTTTGTTGTATTATTTAATATTTACATATTGCAATTATTCTCTCTGAATATTTACCGCTTCTAATCAAGAATACATTCTATTAACAATACAAAATATACAGTGGGATTGCACTCTAAGTCTAAATTTAAAGATATTCATTGGATTCATAAACACATTATGACAATTACAAAATAAATCATGTTCATGATCCCGAAATCAAATTAATATCCTTTATAGGTCCATGCCAAAATATTAGAAAACTCATTAAATTTTATTTCTTCACATACTAAGTAAACATAACTGAAGTAAACATGGTATTTGTTAATCAATTAATCATTCGATAACATTCCTATTTTCCGTAAATAATATTATAGGTATCACATTCCTGTCTCAGAATATAATATAATGTGACGTTGTGGTTCATGATATAACATTAAACAAGTTTTAGATTACAAGCACACAATCAATTGAAACTGCTTTTATTACTTTCTATTAAGCACACAATTATGAATCTAGATTTTATAGGATTTTCAATACTATATTCCAGAGCAAAAGTCTACATTTTTTAGAATTTAAAATTGAATGGTAGGATAAACTTCAGGAATTCAGTAAAAGAGCTGGTAATGAACAGTAAATTGGTGAATGTTGAAATGTAAGTATTCAAAAACTCAGCACCCTGAGCATACTTCTATTCAAAGCACAGAACTATTTTATTTACCTGCTCTGGAGACATTCTCATAACATAATTCTCAAATAGAGGAAGAAACAAACTATAATATTCACTTCTCAGTACCACCACCAACTTCCGTGGTTTCAATTATAAACTCATACTTCTGCTAAGAGGAAGTTTTTGGCACAGTAAACTACAGCTTGGTGATCAGTCCAGACATTAAGGCTTAAGAAAACAATCAATACCCAATGCGTGCTACAAAATTAAGAATCTAGGTAACTCACATGACTTGGAGGGATGTGCTTCCCACTAAGCAGATCCAAAATGACAGCGCCAAAGCTGTATATAACACTTTCCTTGGTTACTCTTCCTACAACACATGGATTAGGGGAAATGTAGGGAATCAATTTCTGACCATAGAATCAGAACTTTCCTAGCGAGAAAAGCTCCCATGGAGCCATAGATAAATGCTAAATTAACACAGAAAAACTAGCCACAGAGAGTGAAAAGCAGCAGTTGTTAGACACTGTTAAGATTAAAATAACAATGTAATGGCTTGTGAAGCATGAATCGGAATTTAATAACAAAAATGTTTCTCCGTCGAGTTCGTGTGTGCTCGGGGGTGTCCGGGAAAGGCAATAATTTTTTGATAAACTACTGAAAATATTTAAAAAGTAGTGGTTGCTGATTATAGTTTTAGTAACAAATCAAGACTTGCAACTTATTAAGGATTTGTTTGATTTTGATTATTTGAGAAGTAATTCTTTGAAAAATGTTTTTGGAGAAAGTGTGCATGAAAATGAGTGCAGGAGAGAAGTGATTATCAAAGAATCAACATCAAACAAGGACTAAACACTGTGTGTTGTTATTGTCATGGCACTAACTCACAACACCATGTAGGGTATAATGCTGGCTCAAGGGAGCTGAAAATTTATATCTGCAAGTTAAATTGGAGAACTGATTTTAAATGTGAAAATCATGTTAAATGCCTAACTTGAAGCACCTATATAATTTTAAGCTATGATTTATTCATAGTGCAGATTTCAGGAAAAGTGGTTCTTGTTAAAATTATAAAAGTTACTTATCAGAAGAACATTCACCGACAAACCAGAAGAACGAGCAAGTTAAACATCAGATTAATGCATATGACCATGTCAAAGTGCAGTGCGAGAAAGGTAAACAAAGTCACAGCATGCACAGAAGACAAAGTAGTTTCCAAAAGTAAACACGTAAAAAACATTTTTTAAGCAAGAGAAGTGATCACCAATTCTTAAATACTCAGGAGGAGTGTAGGCAAGATTTGTGCTATAACTTTTCCCATCCCGGCTGTTTTTTATCAACCCAAAACATGAAAGTCTTGGATCGCCATCCTACAGAGTCCAATCGAATATCATCACATCTTGTAAGTCTGAAGTAATAAATACCCACTCCTATAATAACAGGCACATACTTTACTAGTAATGAAAAGCCCCGAAACAAACGAGAATGATTTTTTTATAATACCTCATCAAAGAGAACCCTGTAGGCATTCAGGTCATGGTATAAGGGACGGTCTTCACTGCTACAGTATTCCAGGGCTTGAGCTATATACAGTGCTACTCTCACGCGCATTGCCCACTCGATTGTCTGACTTTCCCCTGATAGTTGAAAAATATGGTATGAATTAATTACTCCCTTCAATCTCCATTACCTTAAACCCACCCCACCCCCCGATCCCCCTACCACACAATTAGGTTAAAATATCGGTTATCATACTACAGGAAATGCCACATTTACTCTTTGCAGAATCTCAAAGCCCCCCCCAACCCCGCAAACACGAAAATGACACAAGTCACGTAACATGAAAGTCAGAAATTAATATTCATTGGGCAATCAGGAAGTTATAATCAGGAGCTTCATTAGCACAAAGTCAAGAAAAATGGATAAGCATAATATTACATACAGTGAAATAGATGTTTGGCAAGGGTGTCATAGGGCATGTACTCTGCAACCAACAACCTCTCATCACCATCGCAACAGTACCCTATCAAATTAGCCAGTCTCCGATGCCTCAACTTCCCAACTTCGCATGCCTCTTTCTGCAACAAATCAATCAATCACAATAAACAAATATTAGACCAACAGGCTTCATAATTTGACGCATATAATAAATGAGTGCTAAACATATATGTTAAAAAGGTTGGTGTTATGTATAATACCACAAACTGTTTAGGGTCCGGCCAGGCTAACTTGGGGAACTTCTTGACGGCGATCCACCAGCGGCCCTGGAGGCGGCCTTTATAAACAATGTTGGGCGCCTTTTCTCCACTTTCTGAGACTATAAAATCAGAGCTGAAGTTATTTGTGGCTGCTTTAAGGTCTGTTAGTAACAACTCTGAAAAGGGTGGAATCCCGGTGGCATCGGGTCCAGCCATCAATGGCGGGTTGCTTGGACCGCCCTTTCGGGCCTTTTCCTTTTCTGGGTGTGTCTCTGTGGGATGAAATTTCGATGTACAGCACCCCATAACTCTTTCTCCGATGTTCCAGAATCGCACTCAGATCATTTCAGAGAGAGAAGGATACTGGGTAGTGAAAAATTGGGATCTTTGTTTGTCGAGCTCATTCATTCACTTAATCTCTCGAAATCTTCCTGTAGTTATTGCATACAACAGTGATAAGAGTTTATTACAGTGGTTGTCGGGATAAAAACGTTTGTTGCATATTAAATTTTTGTACAGTTTTGGGAGACACCTTGGTTTACCCTTCTTAATAGTACTATTTAAGCATGATTTAGTTGATACTCGAAGGAACGGGTTTAGGTTGGTGTTAATTAAAAAAGGTTGAACCCCAACTTTGAGGGCCCCCCACCGACCCTGTCCTGACCAACCTTGAGGGCCCCCCACCGATCCTGCCCTGAGTCATTGTGGAGGAGGTAAATCGCAGGATGTGCCTCCCAGGAGCCAGGGTGGAGAGCTTATGGATAGGCCCGGGCTATTAACCCTATGGTAACTCCCGCTTGCAACAAAGTCAATTCCACCTTGCGGGGAATCGAACTCTGCACACTACCGCGCTGAGCCCTAACCGCCCTCCCCTTTACCACTGGGAGATTTGCCCTGGGGGCTAGGTTGGTGTTAATTCTATGTGAAGATAGAGGAGAATGTATACTATATAATGGTTAATGATTGGATGCCTAGAATGTGATTACATTACAGGGAAGGGAATATGAGTAAGCAAATTTTATTTTATGTAACCCTCGTTATTTTCAAAAAGTATTTTTTTTCTTTTTTATTTCAATCACATTTTTTAATAAAATAATACTACACATAAATTCAAAAAATTTTCTTATTTTTCAATCATATATTATTAAATCACTATTTTAAAATACATTTTTACAAAAACAAAATAATAATATTAATAACAATGGGGCTCAAACATGTCTATATTTATTTATAAAATGGAAGCTGTATTTAGAGGCATATATTCATTCTACAAGTATGGCTAGCTGGCATTTTATTTAAAAAATTGTAATTATCTCCCTAGAAAGAGGACCGACTTGCCACTTTCAAAAAACTTGATGCACTATCTTTCCTTCAACCATTTGACGCTGTCAGGGGAACGTTTCCCGTCCAGTTTATTTTATTTTTTTTTCAGTTTTTTTTTATAATTTTTTTTTTTTTTTTTATTCTTGGCGGGGGCACCCTCGTCCCGCCCCGCCAACTCGTTCGGAACGAGTTTTTTTGCCGCATTCGGGACGAGTCAAATTGTCATCTCTACCAGGAGCGAGCCAACCCTAGTGGCAAGTGAAGTTGGTGAGTAGTATAATGGTCAACTATCTTCTGTGGTTCAGAGGGCTGGGCTTAAAGCACATGAAACTCATCACGACCTCGTAAGGGCCTCGATACATCGTCCATCCAAGTTTAAGAATATTACGCTCGTTTGATTTTGATTGTTTGAAAAACTATTTTATAAAGTTCATGTTTGGTCTAGATAAAACTAGTGTTCTAAAAAACTCACATAAATGGTTGAATTGTTTTTCGTCACTTTCACCTTCATTGGACACACTTTATTAATTTTTTATTTTTTTCTTTTTT
>CAIGRP010056025.1:0-28956 GCA_903798385.1 Fraxinus cuspidata
AAATGCGTGTCCGAACTTCATATGTCTGAACAAATAAGCTGTCGTTTTCTCCGCGAAAATGTTCGAACATCTACGTGGTTGCCATTATTCACCACATGTCGAGAGAAACCTTATAATTCCTCCCAAATATTTCTCTATTTCTTCGCCCAGAATCCGGATACCTTCACCTTGTAGCTGATTTCTGTTCCCACCCGAAATTTCTCAATCAATTTGTAAAACTATTTAATTGATTGGATTTGATTCTTTACCGGTTGATTTGTTTTTGGCGATGGCATCGGCTTCACCAACGGTAAATAAGATCGAGAGGGCGCACCAGATGTACAGAGAAGGCAAGTACGAGGAAGCGCTGGATTTTTACACCGAGGCGCTTTCTATGGCCAAGTCCAAGCCCCAAAGGGTTGCCCTTCACAGCAATCGTGCCGCGTGTTATCTCAAACTCCAAGATTTCAAGAAGGTCCCTTTCTTTTTTGTTTATTTTTTTTCCTGGAAAGTTGAAAATTGAATTCCAATTAATTCATGTATGCAAACTTCACGATTTCAATTATTGGCTTTCAAGAAGGCCTTTTGTTCGACTCTGGGATACACTGGATGGAAAGTCAGACTGAGATTCTCTTAAGTTAGTTATCGGATGGCTACTGCGTTTAGATTGATTTTAGAATTTTTAGCTTTAGGTATCTTGGAAGTTGAGCCTTTCAAGTTCTTGAAAGTTATTTGAATAGGGAAAGTTTAGGCCAACTCTTCGTGTTTTTCTTATCAGAATTCGAAACTACTAATTTGCAATTTAGAGGTAAAGAGGACCAAAAAAGAGAGAGAAAAATAGTGAATTCTTTGAGTTTTTGGTGGATGCAGTTTGGTTGTCCAAAAAATTGAAAAATGAACTATCTTAATGTATACTTATGTAGAAAGGATACAAATGCTTGTGAATTATTGTGAGTAGCACAACTAGAATTTGAACGGAATGAAGTTTGTAATTTATAAAGGAATATTGAAGCAAAGAAAATAAAGCCTAGTCCAATTGGATTTAAATCTGTAAAAAAATGAAATAAATAAATAAATTGTAGGATATATTGCTATTTGTAGCAGTTAAGGTGACTATTACAATATAACATCGTGTAGACTGATGAAGGCCTCATCTTCGTGATGGAACAAAATTTTTAACTCTGACTGAGTGCACAAGTGAACTACTACTGTCTGTTTCAGATTTGTTTATGTGTTTAATACTATTTATTGGTTACGTGGCATGGCGTCCAAGAGTACTCGAGAGATGGTTCAATTTGCATTTAATGCATCTTATGAGCATCTTGATACATCAGCTCAAAGCACTTAATACCGGTTACACATTTGTGATCTTGGTGGCAGTGCTCTGATAAACTTTGGACGTGATCATATTTTGGAAATTGTTATCTGTCTTATGATGATGTGGATATTAAGCCACTTGGGATAGTTCTTTGTATCATGCTTAACTTATGATAAAGGCATAATGAGTGCTTTAAAAATAAGTAAGAACTTATGAGTTTCCTATACCTGGATAAAATGTAAAAGAGTTTCGTTTTGCCTTTTACATGTACCATTTCATTGCCTGGGATTACCCCTTTTACAATTTTATTCAAAGAATATTGGATTTATTTAGCAGGTCTTCAGTTCACTCCCGCACTGGGGTGGGGGGTGTGTGCTCACTTGTGAACTGAAAGCCTGTCTATGTGAATGTGGTAGATTGCTATCAGAATGTTCAAAACGAAACTGCATAATAGAATTTGAAATTGAAAAAAGGTTAGGGCATTCCTCATGGTTGCACCTTCAATGAATGACAATAGCTGGTGCAGGATTGCTTAAAGAATCTTCCATACCACTGCCTGCCCCTGAACCATATAAACAAATCACATTGTTCTTTTTGTTTCCTTTGCCAACGATGAACTGAACAATTTCAAATTTATTTCCAATAAATTTGGGTTGACTATAATAATCTTTTTCCGACTCCAATTGATCCAAAGTTACACATACTTATAGGCTTAAAGAATGTCTCTTACAACCAAATCATTACATGTTATCTCGATATAACCCTTCTAATATGTTGTACTTTGATTTCGTTGCTCTTGTAAATGGAACTTTTGCAGGTCTAATAAGGCATGTCTGTACCACCTAAATGTTTATCTCTAGAGCTGTCCTCAGTTGTCATCGGTGCCACTTGTTGGCACATTTCTTCATTTCTCATAATACTCAATCTAGTATAGTCCCTCATCCGTTGCAAACTCATTTTTCTGTGTTCAGTTTACTGACGTTTCGTGCTTTAATGATCCAAAACTCAATGCCTTAAAGCATAGCTAGTCTAAAGCTTGACTTTTAACTTGATAAGTATTTCTCAATCACATAAAATCATTATATAACCTTTTCATTTTGTATACACCAATCTAATCTCATGCATTGAGGGTGGTGTTTCTAAATATAGTTTCTTGTCCAATTGCTACTTGCAATTTTTTTTATGTTCTCACCATCTAAAATTCACTCATTAGTTGCACATCGGCTTACAATCAGGTGCAAAAGAGAAAACGGGAACCTTGACCGACTTGTTATGGGATATATGCTAATGTTAACCTGTTATTCTATCTATTGTTTCAGGCATCAGAAGAATGCACCTCGGTGCTCGAGCTTGATCACAAGCACACAGGAGCATTGATGTTACGTGCCCAAACCCTGGTCACCCTGAAGGAGTACCATTCAGCACTTTTTGATGTCAACAGGCTCATTGAGTTGAACCCATCATCGGAAGTGTATAAAAATCTTCAAGCCCGTCTGAAGTCACAATTGGTAGTCACTCCTTTTTCCTTTATTCTGCTTTTGCATTTATTCAACTATTCAATGCCGTTAACAGATATCCTGCTTATTCATACTGTTTCCATTTATGGGAATCTCTGCTTTAAAAGCTTGGCTGCCCCTAAAACTTCAATATATCTTCCATGTTCCCGACCATTGTCAATGCCATTAATTGCATTCTAAACAAATATTTGCTTCTGTACTTTGGCATTATCAAGATTCTTAGAGAACATTTATGATCCTGAAGACTATCTCCATTTTGTCGCTCTCTCTAAAGTGCAAATGTGAGAACTTTCTGTGTGGAGATTTCTTCTAGAGATAATTTTTCTTGGGGGCTGCTGGAGATTTTAATTGCTGCTTAGAGATTTAACATGCTTGTATATCTTGCAATAGCATTAATACATGAAAGGAGGAACACTTCTCTATTTATTCCGCCTATATAGTTTCCTTAGCAGATCACAGGAAATTGACTGAGGTTAGTCACATGCAATATAGTTGCGGAAAAGATGATTTACAATATTCAATGTTCCATGTCATTTAATTACAAATTCTGGTGCTGTCTAAAAAATGGTGTGTTTTGTTCAAGGAAAGTCACTTGCTCCAATACCTGAAGATGAAGCGGAACTAGAAGAGGAGGATGAATTGGAATTGGTTGAAAATGAGGAAGAAGAACAAGGAGAAAAAGAGAGAGAGGATGGTGAAAGTCAAGAAAAAGATGTAATGGACGCAGCAGAGGCAAGCAAGCAAAGAACTGAATGTGAAAGTGCCATTCCAACAGAGGAAGCCGTTACCTCCAAAATTCAGAGCATGCAAAAGCCATCCAATCAACAGTCAGGCTGGCAGGCAATACCAAAACCGAAGGGACACTCTCAGCTTGATTACTCACGTTGGGACAGAGTTGAAGATGACTCTAGTGACGAAGAAGATGATGACACCGACGAGGAGGAGTCTCAGCCTCAATACTGTTTTCGTGTTAGAACTGTTGGTGTAAGGGCAGTACAATGAAATGGCATAGCCACACAGACATGTAATCATATCTTGTCTCAATCAGCTATCTGTTGACTTGTATCCAGAGGTAAAAGTCCTTGCAGATGAAGAAAGGCTTCATTGCATTATCCTGACAGCTTTATTTATGGAAATCTTCATTTCATGACTCTTATCTATAACGTGAAGATTGGAACATCCATGTACCTGCTAACATGCATGTACTCTGAGATTGAAACTGAGTAATCAGGCATTGTGCACATCCAATTTGAATATTTATGCTACCTGTTCTGTTGAGACAAATGGCTATGCTACTCAACCAGTCAACCTGCAGAGAATGTTCTCTTTTTACCTAACTCTGATGTGGTTCCTTTGCAGGATTCTTCGTAAGCAGTACCAATGGAGACTGGACAATACCGCGAAAAACATTTGTCCTTCTTTTTCTTATTTAGTATTGTGGAGTCTTGTCCAATGTTGTGTACCAAAGATACACCTAGTTTTGCCTGTCCTTTAGGCTATCTTGGATTATTTACCAAGTGCATGTTTGGTATGCGATAGCTAGTGTCACTACCTGGATAATAAAGAGAGTGAAGTTTGTTTGAAGTTTAAGGGCTTGTTTGAGCCCAATTATTTTGCAAAAAATGCATTTTGTAACAGTGTTATGATAGAGAATGTGTAGTTAAAAACAAAGAAAATTTTTGGATTTGCCTGTAATATTATTTTATTGAAGAATGTGTAGTTGTAACGGGGTCAAATCACTGTTCAAGAATGCATTTTGATGGAAAAAATGGGCTTAAACAATGGCTAAATGAAGAATTGTATGCCATCTGTTAACAGAAGTGTTATTCGACCTTGTATGGATTCTCTTATCAATTGTGTAACTTTTTGTACTCTCATTACCTTGTGTTAGTTTCTTTGGAGTTTCTGATTTTTGTTCAATCAATGGATATAAGGGAAATACAAGTAAAGGTTGCTTATTCCCCTTCTCTGAAAGCTTAATGCCAGTCAAAGTTTGTACCAGTTGATGGAATCCTAGGATATATCGGTTTGCACGTATGATGCATCACTTAAGCTCGTGGTATTTGGTATTCAATATGAGCATTTCGTCATTTTTTTCCTGTGTGATAACACCTGATCTTATGGTTCTCTATTTGATAACAATTCCAGCAAACTTCAGTTAACCTGTCGTCAGAGAGAAACCTACACAGAACTGGATCTTTAGCAACTCAGGTTGATGGATTGACGACTTGGATTCCAATTTTATAATGCCTGTACCTTGATGAAGTGATAATCTAGGAAACATGGAGAATAGAAATATGGTTGTGATCTTTCATATTCAGATATACTTAACTGTAAGCGTGTGTTTCACTAACCGTTGATTTAGATCAATGTCTAAAATTTGCTCTTTTGAGGTAGATGGCTCTTTGAGTCCTGTATCTCTCATTCAGTTAAGTGTGTTTTCTCCATCCCCTTTGAGACTCTTTATGCTCTCTTTGATACGTTCTTCCTCTTCTCAAATTTTCTTCTTTTGGTTTTGAGGATCAACGGATAAATCACTTACCTATTTAAAAATGCAGTGATGCTATATCTTTAGCCTAGTTTGCGGTTGAAAGGTACTGTGTGAACAGTGCTTTTTGTGTCTCTGAGAGGGTTTCTGGTTTGAGGTGTTTTTGAGGGATCTTGTGCATTCTTGGTAAAGCATTGTTGCCAGTCTCTAGGAAGGCTTGTGCTGTGACTTTAAGTGGCAATAATCTGAAACCAAACTTGGTGTCCACATTTGGAACTTCAAAGGGTTGGAGTTCTACTTTATTTCTTCTTTTCTGCTTTATGTACATATTGCTTTGGTGGAAATCCTAAAAAATATGGTATTAGGGCTTTATCTCAAGGCGTCCAGATCTATTGTCTTAAAGTTGTTCTCTTGGCTCTCCCACCAAAACAAATTTGACAACTCAACACGTCGCCTCTTCATATCAAATAGGAAGATGTTGACACATTTTTGATACATCATTACATAATACCTTGGCATCTTTCCATTTGTTATGAAGATGTGATGTGTCAAGGTGTCAAAAATGCATTGATAGGAGAGTCAGGGGGACAACAATTTCGACACAACAGATCTTGCCTCTATCTCAAGGACTCTAGGTTAATTTTATTGTGATCTATATTGATCCGTAAATGTCGATATAGGAAGGGCTGCCTAACAGCAATACACTAGCCGTACGGCTGAACAGCTTGCAAAGTTTGGGGTGTCCTCCCATTTTCTCTTTGCAGCTTTTAGAATTCTCTGGGAGATATTTGCATGCCCTAAGCAGACTGCCAGTGCAGTGCCAGGTCAAACAAATACGTAGTAGCTTCAACTGGGTAAATGCTAGCAGATTTTCTCATGGTAGAAAATGTTGAAATGCATTTAAACAAGGTAAGACAATGTAGTCATCAAAATTAGAACACAATGTTCCTTCCTATGGCTTATAAGAAGGATGCAGTGTAGTTAATCGGTCTGATGCTCGGACTTTTCGAAATAGTTGGAGTACCCGTATCAAACATGACATGACATGGGTATGAGTATGAGATATGTGTCGGATCCTCTAAATTTCAATCGGACACTTCGTCGTTTTTGCTTCTTCTTCTTCTTCCTTTTTTTTTTTCTTTTCCTTTTCTTTCTTTTTTCTTCTTTCCCACTTTTCCTCCCTATAAACTTAGTGTCGTCGCCGAGAGGGTGAAGAAAGGCGGCGGCGCTAGGTTTTCCCTTCTTTTTTTCTTCTTTCCATTTTTTTTACTTTATTTCTCTCACTATATTGGTGGTTTAGGGTTTTGTTTGTATAAAATGAAAATAGATTCCATATAATGCTACTTAGTGCTCCACTAAGTCCAAATTATAATCAATTTCCCCATTTTAAAATTTTATATAACATTTAGTAATTCTTATAATTAAAAACCAAACCCAAAGTTCTATTTAATTCGTCTTAATCCCTTATTAAATATTAATTCACTTCATTGTAAATAATTAATTTTGGTCTATTCAAAATAACATCCTGATTTAGTAAAAAAATTGAAGTTTGAAAGACGTATCCACGTACTCGTGTCCGAAATTCGGACTTTTTTTAGCCATGTCCACGTGTCCTAAATTTTAGAAAATAAAAGATCCAAACACTTAGATACGTACTCGTACACGATACCCGTACCCGAGTCCGAACGTCATAGGTTAATATAATTTATAATTTTGCTGGCTGTCTGCTACAATTGTTGAATGGCATTGGTCAAGTGGCTAATGGCTTGCTGGCTAAGCCTATGTTTGACGATCATTATTTCAAATTTTTTATACATTCACACAATAAAATATATCGTGCGGAAACCCAAAATTTTATACTACTTTTTAATCACAAAATTTCCAAAAACTCACTATTCAAAATTTCATTTTACCAAAATAATGGTTGTCAATCAGGGGCTAAATTTACGTCCCAAGAAGTCCCGTTAAATGCTACCAAATACACCGCCACTCCCCAGAATTCTTTCTGCTTTTGGATTCTTTTGGTCATATGTTTCTCTGCTTTCTTGATTTTTGAACCATATTCAACCCTGGGATCTCTATGCCATGAGTTATGTTCTTGATTTTCATTTATGTTCTAACGATTGGATAAGCAAATGCAGTCGGTGGCAATTTTGGATTGAATTACGGATAATAAAGTGGATTCAATTCTTCATATGTTGTGGAAAATTCTAATGGTTTATGAAGATACGAAATATTTGATTGTTAACTAGCTAGTATTTTCTTGTTAAGCTGTGCAACACAGTTTAATAATTTTCAAACATGTTTGGGTGAGCTATCATGATATTGCAAGTTGTTTTACTGATATAATTTTTTTTAATTATTATTATTATTATTTTTTTTTTACCAAATTGTCATTTTAAATACTTGCCTATGATGCTCTGTGTTTTCTATTTTCTATTCCCTATGCACAAGAACACAAACTTGAGGGGATGAATAAAGTTACTTTTTTCTAGTCATCCCCCTGTAGTCATGGTATTCAAGATGCCAATTTGATGCACCTTAAACTGAACATTGAGTTTTCTATTGCTGGACACTGGTAGGTTAAACCAATTGTTGGAAATTGCTCATAGTATTTTTCTTTTTTCTGAAGTCATGATTGTAGGAATTGGTTAAGTATTAAATTATGGAAAATTGACTTTTGTGTCAATTTTGATCAAATATTCAAACTCGATCCAATAGTCAAATTATGAATTAGTTTGTTCTACTTGTCTAGTAGATTGTCGTGGTATATTTGAAATATCAAAACCAATTCCGGATAATGAGAAATTGTGGTCCAAAGTTGAAGGAAAAAGAGAGGAAATTGGCTGAGTATTTATCTATCTACGCCGTTTGCCTACCGCTTGAGCGGTGAGACTGTCGCTCAAGAGACAAGCTAGCGATATGTGAGTGACAGAGTCCCCGTTTCTGACGCTCGAGCGACATTAAAAGCTGTGACCCTTGACAAATGTTGTTGAGTTTTGAGGCGTGTCTTTTAACTCTCAACCTCTTCTCCTCTATACCATTGTGACGTCCATTACTTTATTCCAATGATATGCAATCATAGCATAACATTAAATTCATCTCTTTCTAGCTAAAACTCTGCATAAAAATCTATTTTCCATGTCATTTTAGAAGGAGTACAAAAATCAATATTTGGTTCGTTGTTCTTGTGTTTTGGAGTGCTACAAACACAAGGAGATAATTTTTGTATCTTGGGAGTTGATTGCCATCATCTGTATGCACTGTTGTTGGGCAAAATCGATTTAAGGACAAAGAGTTCAACTCTTTCATCGACTTTGCATCAATTTCACTTGGCGTTATTTTGGCATTATTTTTCCTTGATATTTATTACCCATTTCCTTATTATTACTCTGTTCAATTTTTTGTAAGGTTGGGAAGTTTGATTTTTGTTTAAAGCCATCATTTAAATCCATTATCTTATCAACAATCTCAAGTCGATTTCTATTTGAGTGATAACTTTATTCTTTAATTGTATTCGGTTAAACCGATTTCGCTTCTATTTAACTTTCTCTACTCCTCTCGGATTTTTATTTTTGGTTTATCTTATATTTTGTGTAAATAGAAATGAATACGATTAACAATATCCATACCTCTTCAAATGATACTTTGACTATGGGAATTTCGGAATGAGTTTTACATAACTTGGTTTCTACTATTGTGATTCCTCCGGTTGCGATTACCTCTCCCACCGTTCATAGAAATTTCGTTCCACATGGAGAGAAATTGGAGAAATTCTATTGGTTTGAGTTCAAGAGATGGCAACAGAAAATGTTGTTTTATCTCACAACCTTAAACTTGGTAAAATTCTTGATGGAAGATGCTTCCGCTATGCAAGAAGGGGAAAATAAGGGGGCATCATTTATAGCATTGGATGTTTGAAAACATTTCGACTTCTTATTCAAAAACTACATACTGAATGGTTGGACAATACATTATACAATGTGTATAGTTTCATGAAATCTGTAAGGGAACTATGGAAATCCTTGGAAAAGAAATACAAAACTGAAGATACCGAAACTAAAAAGTTCATTATGGGAAAATTCTTAGACTACAAAATGGTAAATTCAAAGATGGTCATTAGTCAAGTACAACAATTGAAGGTTATTTTCCATGACATTCACACCGAGAATGTGTCTCTAAGTGAAACATTTCAAGTTGCTGCAATTATCGAGAAACTTTAACCTCGTAGAACTACTTCAATAACTATCTCAAACATTAACTTAAGGAGAGAATTTTGAAGAACTCATTGTTTGGTTGAGAATTGAAGAAGATAACCTAAATTCGGACAAGCGTGTTGAGAGTCATATATCACAAGCTAATGCTAATGTGGTGGAATAAAATAACAAGAGCAAGAAAAGAAAGCATCCCGTCGAACCTTTCAAGAAGAATGCAAATAAGTTCAGGGAAAATTGCTATAATTGTGAAAAGGATGGACATCGCTCGGTTGGTTGTCGTAAACCTAAGAAGCAAGCTCAAATGAATATCACCGAATCTGATGGTATATCAGATATAAATTTGCCAGCCATTATTTTAAAATGCAACAATGTTAGAAATTCCATGGAATGATGGGTGGATACGGATGTTACCCGTCATATTTGTGCTGAAAAAGACATGTTCTTATCCTATACCCCAACTGATGGTGAGAAACTCTTCAAATTCAAGAGTGGGATAAGACAAGGTATTTTTGAAGATGACATCGGGCAAGAAACTTAACCTTTGGCAACTCAAAAAATTTCGGAGGATAATCGAACAATGGATGTGGATCATTAATGTAAACTAAAACATGTCAAATTTCAGTTTTTGGCTAAGCTTAAGAAGTAAATTTTACTGTAAATAAGAAAAATAATTTTACAAATAACGATTTGCTTGATACTAAGTTGGACTTACTAAAGCTCAGTCAATCATTCTCAAGATCTGAAAAAAAGGTTGTCGGTATCGCAAATATTTGTTGCGCAATCTTGATTCTAGTCAAAATTAAGGGTGGATATGAAATGTGGTCAGATTTGAAACATTTTGTAAACGAAGTCATTTGTTAAAATAAGAATTTTTATTTTTATTTATTTATTTATTATTATTATTATTTTTTGAAAATGACCAAGGTCCCATTTGATCTCTATTTTCTAAAATTCATTTCCCTCATTTTTAATTATACATTTTCTCAATAAAATTATTTTGCACGTAGATTTACAAGTTTTCATACTTTTTAATCATATATTATCTAAAAAACACTTTTCATAAAATTGTTTGTATTATTAAGCCATTATTTGAGCCTCATTTTCTCGAAAAAAATGCATTCTTGAATACTATTTTGACAACGTTTTAATCACACATTTTTTTAATAAAATAATATTACACGTAAATTCAAAAATATTTTTTAAATTTTTTAATCACACATTTCTTATTAGTACATCATTCAAAAATGCATTTTTTTTGGACAAAAATGGGGCTCAAAGAAGTCCTAAGATTACATGGTACAAGTGGTTGGTGAACAAATTTAGAAACCAAACCAATAGCATCCAAGAGAAGCCTAGTAAGCGATACATCATATTAACTAATTGATAATACAAATTAGTGAAAAGATTAAATGTAATCTATTAATTTTAAAAATCTACATTTTAGTTTAAATGTCGAATGTTGTTGAAAATCTCAAATTGATGGCGAAATCTCGAATTTCTCATAAACGTCGAGTTGTACGATTATTTTGAACTATAAACCATAAAATTTCAAATTTTGTAACGGTTTGAATAAATTTTTACTTAATATTGAACTAATTTCGTATTTTTACTTAATTTTCAAATTGGTTGATGTAAAAAGAATGAAGAACTAGGCATAAAAGGACCAAAAGAGGCAAAATGAGGAACCTACTTGCGGAACATGTGAAAAAATTAGTGTATAACTTTTGTTACACAGATCTTCGCCTAGAAAATAATATACCATTGAAGGTACTTAGAATTTAGAGTTCAATTTGAAGTGTTGTGGACCAAATGTTATTTGTCCATCATATTCAACTTTTGTATAGCAAATTTGATACCTGCTAACTTTTTAAATGTCTATAAAATTCGATATTTGATTAACAAGAATTCGCAATTTTACTATCAAACTAATAAATTATGTATACCCAATTCTAAATTCTCTTTGTCCATTCAGAAATTCTATGTTTTAGATTTAAAACTCAACCACAACACGTTAACCACACATTTACATTATATATTTTTGACATTTGATGTCCCAAAAATCCAAAATTGCATGAAAATATGGTCATTCAAAATCAAAACTAAAACAAGAAATATAATGAAAAGCCAATAGCCACTCCTTCAAATTTACGAATTAAATAGCACTCAACATTTGTTCTACAATCAATTAACAAACGGTTCTTCAAAAGTTTATCTCTTTTTTTTTATCAATTAAACACGAGGACTTCAACATACAATAGCTAGCAAAGATGTGAACAAAAATTAAGTGAAACCCATGTAATAAATGAAAAAAATGGAACAAGTTTTCTACATTTTTTCATCTAATTTCATACACAATAATTTATCATGTTGCTTCTCTTTTTCTCTTTCACAAACTTCTGATTTTGATATAATTTCAAGAAAATTCCCCAAACTTCACTCTCTCAGCAGCTTTTCTACCTCCAAGAAAACCCTCCTCCGTGCCCCTAAATCAAGAGAACCGTTTTGATGATTGAAAATTTGGAAGAAGTCGAAGAAGAAAAGAAAAATGAAAATGATAGTCAGTTTCGGGTCGATTTGGTCTTAGAAAAGTAAGGTGGGCATGGCGACAACCTTCGTGGATAGATGTCCGCAAATGGACGTTCGATTTGGGGTTGAATTGAATGAGCGAAACGAATGGATTTTAAAAATTGAGAGATTGTAGAAAAGGTTCCGGAATCTAGCTGATAATTAGAAAAAAGTTAATAGTATTTTCCCCCATTTTTTTATAAAATGGATGCAAACCTTTCAATTTTAGACATCTCCCACAATTTCCTCATATTTGTTTTTGCTTTTCCTACAAATCGATAGACATCCAAGTTTCTCATAGAATAGAATTTGGTCTTTTATCCTTTAGCATGTGAAATAAAGAAGGCGTCGATTTTATTTTGACTAATGGGATTGAAATGCCATCCCTGTGGCACTGCATAGAATTATTTGTGTACATGAAAAGTTTGACAAATCCACAGAGCACAGGATCCTGTTTTATGAGCAAAACAAAGATAGCTCGTACGATGTTCATCAAAGAATACTTCAGGATTCGTAAGTCATGTAAAAAGAAAAAGGGAATAGTGCTTTCCCTGTTTTAGTTTCGGCTGTAGATGAATTTCTTGGCAACTTGTTCCAGCATGAAAATCAGTATGACAGGTGATCAAAGATTTTGATTCACACGTAGAATTCTTAAGATTTCTGTTGCTTCACACACTTTATTGAATCATATTCCTTGAATATCTATGTTAAGAAAACTATGTTTTGCGAAAAGCGTTGCACGGATTGGGTTGGGTATTTCGAGGAAAGAAAGTATGTTTACGTGTTTGATGCACTGAATTGGATAATAGCTGATATATATTAATTTCCTTAGGCCAATCTATTAATTTTGTCATGTCATGTCCAATGTTTTTGGTGTTATAGATCACCGATGATATTATGACATAAAAAGACATTTAAATTTTGTGGCTTAATTACGTGAACGATCACTTAAGTTTTGAGTAATTACACAAATGTTATTGAAGTTATTTTCTTACAATAGTAGTAACTCAAGTTTCTAACTGTAACACTAATAATCACTCGATAAAAAAATAAATCCCAAGTGAGAAAACATTAAGGCAATTTTAGTTTAGATGGATTCATTGGCTAAAATCGTATAGTAAACCTAAGTTGTTCTTTAACGCCGACTTTTGCCGTCTTGGTGTAATAGATAACATCATTTGGTGACATGTTAGCACATAATTGTGCTACGTAAGATGTAACATTAATATTTTTGACCGAGGAATAGTTAACGCAACAATTAAAGAATTGACTAATTATTAAAGTACGAAAATAACTTCAATAACCATTGACATAATTGCTCAAAACTTCACTACTACCCGGAGGCTTAATTAGCCGAAATTTTGTCTTTATAATCTAATCTTGCCTGCCAATCTTTGCAACTTAAATGTGGAATATTTACTTTATTTTTTTAGCATGCTTGATGTTAATGACAGTGTCCAAATACTCGATTGTGTGACTGTCTACTGTTACTTGAATAAGATAAGACCATATCTATGACTGGATTTTAGTGTTCTTCGATTGGATAGAAAAGAAGCTTTTTGGCAAATTAAGCAGCCGGGAATGGATTCTCTTTAGCATTTGTATCCTTCTGCATGCGGAAAATAGCCAGGCATAGATGAAACTTGTGCTACAAGTTACTACTTAATCTCAGGCATGCAGTCAAAAGCAGATAAATACCCAACTCAACTTGTCTCCAATCCACAAATGAAGAATCATTTATAAACAAGCTCAACAAATAACAGTTATATTTAGAGAAAAAACAAGAAACGAAATATAACGAATCTTTTTAGGGTTTGGTCTCCACTGTTTTGGCCTGAAATTAGATTTTTAATTTGATATATGCGTATTTCATTGAATAGCTCTAAGTGAAAGTAGAAACAACTAGAGAACGAAGGAATTTATATTATGCAAAAGCTCAAATTTGAATTTTGGGGGAAACGCTTAAAAGAATGGACATAACAAATATACGTGGACGACCACGGAAGAGAAAAAAAAAATTGCAAAACATAACGGGAGAATTCAAAAAAATCTAGCAGGTTACCAATCCCAAATTTAGTAAAATCCAGTACGTACTCTATGAACAATTCGTAACAATTTATTTATTCATATCTATATATTTTTTTACTGCGGCATATCATTTTTTCATAAATGAAATTACATAGAGAATTTTCTTCAATGGATGACAGTAATAATTTTATTATTATTATTATTATAAGCTGCAATACAAATTCGTGGTAGCCAAATATCTTAGATTCTTAGCCTATTTAATAGGACATATCTTTACTGGAACATTAGAATAGACAGCTTTAAACAGTAGAAGAATAGTAGGCACATGAGGGGGCCTCTCTTCCCTCTATACTGGTATGATCTAAAAAGATTACTTTTGCAAATTAATTTCGTCTCTTAAATAATTATTAATGATCTTTTTTTCTTTTTATGGAACAAATTTAATATGGTATAAGAGATACCTTAATCAGCTTTTTAAAAGCATAACTCCCAGTTTAACACAGAAATGGCCAATAGTTGTCTGATGTTCAATGATTTAGAGATTAGGGGAAGGTCCTATTTGAAAATCCTCTTGCACAGTGAAGTGGAATTTTTATTGGTTCAGTGGTCACATGTTGAGGTGGGTCCAAACGTTAGTCGAATGACCTCTGAGATTGACACAAATGTTCTTCAATGGATTAATCTATTGACATAAGTATGGTCAATAAGGTCATATTCTCAAATCAAATCATGTTGGAGATTTATTTCATTTTTAAGTTTTTAATATTTTAAAGATTCTTGTTATTAGTCTTTTGATTGTATACTTTGCTTCATTTTCTTACAAATTATTTTAATTTGTAGTAAAAATTTTATTCTTTTAGTGGGTCGTCGATGCTCAAGGGGTTGATGAGTGGATAAACTTGTTGCTTAAATTTTATTTTTTCACATACCCCTTTATTTACAAACGCGTGGTCTATTATTTTTACTAAAGGTATACTATATGCACAATTTTTATACATATGTGACGATTATACATGAATGCACGACTTTTGTGTACTTTGACACAATATCAATTGTGTTCGTAAAATTTTGAGCCGTTGAAAATAAGACTAATTTATTTATTTAATTTGATCTAAAAAATAAAAATCACTAAGCAAATCATTATATGTAGTGAGGGCACTCCAGTTCCAAAGTTGAAAGAATAAAGTAATTTATGAAATATCAAAGGTAAAAATCTAGTCAATTATGTAAATATTACATTAAAAAATTAATTTTAAACTGAGAAATGGATATTATTTTTTTCTTAAAGAAAGTGGAATCCTTCACATCAAGGGTGAGTGAGGAACACTAGTGTTTGCTTGACCGCTAGATCCAACAGGTTCTAGATTCCACGTTCACTAATCACTAAGAAGAACCCCAAAAAATTAACAAAATTGAAAAACCATGAAACTACTGCACAATAAAGGGGACACAAGGCAGTGCAACTTGCTTAAAGCTTTAGATGCAGACTATAAATCTTTTATATATAGCATAAAATTGTTTATTCACAAACCAACACCAAAAATTGACTGTACAATAACTTGGCTTCCATGGATTATTCAGTCACTGATCAATACTATTCTAACTATTTCTTCCCCGGCGAATCGTACAACTTCCAGACCGTGCCCGCAGCATGCCAAAATGGCAGTGGCATAGCAATGTGCAATGGAGAAATATTGCCCTTCTTCAATAACATTGAAGAACTCAACATGTTGCCATTAATGAGTTCTGATATCAGTTCACCGATTTCCTTGACCGAGCAACTTGGGGTTTCGGACATGGCTATGCAGGCATTGCCAAAAGACTATACAGGTTTTTGTGATTTTGGTACAGCTGGTGGAGCTTTTGAAGCTCGTTACCAACATGAGCTATGTGAGGCATCTGGATGCAGTGGTTCGATGCCAAATTTGTGTCAAGCCTATCCCGGGGTTGGTGAAAATTGGGTATTAAATTTGAATCCCTTCTGCTTCAAAAACTCATAACACACACAAATATTAGACCATTTTTTTAATACATATTCATTGTCTTTCTTGTGTGTGTGCTAAGTTTTTTGAGCACTCCCACAATTAATATTGTAGCTTAATTTGTGCATCGGTTCATCTTTATTTATATTGCATGGATTAGACAATTCAACCATCACTTTTCCCAATATTAGAATGAGAATAATTTCTTATTTTATAGGGAATACAAGGGAAGCCAGCAGCAAATGTGGAAGAAACCGCAATGAAAGTTGGGCGATATTCAATTGAAGAAAGGAAGGACAGAATTCTAAGATACTTGAAGAAAAGAAACCAAAGGAATTTCAATAAAACTATCAAGGTCTCTCTCTAAATGCACATGTCAATATAAATACTTAATTACACAAAATTGTCCATGTAGTATCTATTAATTCATTGTATGTTAAGCTTCACTCCTATGGCTTCGCAGTATGCCTGTCGGAAAACCCTAGCCGACAAGCGCGTCCGAGTACGAGGAAGGTTTGCGAAAAACAATGAACCCAGTGAATACGAAAAAAAGACAAGCGATAATTATTGTGAAGAAAATAATACATGTTATGATGACTCGATCCAGGTACATTTCTTTATCTATATATTACAATTACCATATTTACTCCGATTTTATTACATATTAATATGTTTGTGCAGATTAAATATGATGATGAGGAAGATTGGTTAGAAGCAGCTATGTCTAGTCTTGTGTATTTTCCTTACATATCCAGCTGATAAAACAGAGCCACTTCAATTCCAATTAAACAGTACTAAGAAATTGATGACGTGGGGATCTTCCAAGAGTTTCAGCATGCTTTTCCAATATTTTTGTATTCGAATTAATTTCGTGTTCTTGCATTGAATTATCGACGAGGACGATTAATAGATTCGTGTTATGCTAGTTTATGATTCTAATTGTACTTCGTTATTGTGGGCTGATTAAGAATTTTGGGAGCATGTTATCATGACATGTTAATTTCACTTTGATTTGTCCTAGGTGAGGAAAGAGCATCTTTAAAAAACTTTCTAAATACAAGATATTCTATAATTTAGATTAAAAAATAAATTTAGAGGAATCTATTTTAACTTTTTTAAAATATAGAGTGATGTTTGACTCTTCAAATTTAAATAGTCAAATTCACTATTTATTCTTACTTAATAATGATTGCATTTAATTAATAAACTACACATATCAATACTCTACTTGAATTATTGAAATTTATTGAAAATTGACGTATAAAAAAATATGTCAACTAAAGGATGAAGAGAAAACAACAAATGTTTCTTGAAAATAGTAAAATGAAGAGTCAAAATGGGTGGCATTGTTTAAAAAAAATTTATCTTCTAAATTTACGATGTGCTCTTCTATGCATAAAAGTATCTTTAAGAGGCTATTTAAATATAAAATACTCTCTATTTTAAAAAGTTTACCCTTAAATTTATGCACCAAAAAACTCTTTAAATTAATATTTTAGTTTAGAGAGTGAGTTTCTATATAACTAATTGCATTCAAAGTATTTTGATTTTAATGGAGGAAAATAGTATAATAATTTTGAGAAAAGCTAGTGAAAATGAAATGTAGGAAAAATAGTAAATATTTTTTGAGAGTAATAAATTAAATGTTAAATATAAAAATCCTGCTAGAATACCTTAAAATTTTTACTTAATCCTCTATATTGTTTGCCTCTGACTACTTTATTGAGTCTCATTTTTCAAAAGACGTAAGTAATTTTATTTATATAATTTAACATAATCTATTCTATGAGGCATTTTAAAATAACATAACAAAAAATCATAATACAAAAATATAGTTGAAAGCATAAAAGGAAAAAAAAATTTCTAAAATTCCGATAAAAATATGAAATCTTAAAACTATGTTATTTAGTAGTTTTTTTTTTTTTTCAAATACTTATAAATTGTGGATTCTACAAAATTTACACTCCGTAGATTATGGCACCTTGAAAATTTGTGAACGAAAAATATGTTTGACCAACTTAAATCACCGACAAGCAGTTGAAATACAAGATGGTAAACTAGTACCTAAATTTGTGGACAGCATCAAATGTCCTTAAAAACGAATCATATGATTCTAGAACTTCTTAACAGGATTTCGTACTTATCCACAGAAATCATTTTCAAAACTTGAGATTATGTTAAAAGGAAAAGAGGAAAAAACTAGGTCACTGTATATATTAAAATACTTCAAGGGCCAAAATGGAAAGAAAGCAGTATCCAGAATGATATATATAGCCCTTGAGGCTTCAATTTTCGTACACATAGTCATGGATAGTCAAAATTTATGCCAGTTTTTTCAAATTTGTCAGCTTAAAAGTCAACAAAAATGGGGCCAGTCCCAGTGGAATGGAAAGAGTCTCTTTTTGGTTTCTTGATCCACTTATATATATATTTGAAATTTGGAAACTGAGAAAACAGAAATGGGTGTCCCAAGCAGGCATTCTTTCAATCGTAAGAAAGCACTAAGCTGAAGTGGCTGCAATATACTTTTTATATTCAAGTGAGTGTCCCAATCACACTAAATTAATCGTATATATTTCAGTCTTCTTACATACAAATCCCTGAGTACGCAGTTACGTATAAATTTTCCTTTGTAGACTTTGACTTGGTTTCAGTATCCCACATGAGAATGGTTTCTTATAACTAAGTTAATGGAGGTCGAGTCCGGTCGCTGTCAATGCCAACACCATAATCATTTCAAAAATCACCGAAAGGAGTAGTGTCCTTTGAAGTGAGAGAGGGTTAGGTCTCACTCTCACACCAGCACTCAGTGGGATCAAACCAGTTGTACAGTAAACTTATTTTTCAACTATTTCTTGAATTGATTCCAAATCAAAGATTTGTCGGCGATAGCTGACTTGCAAATTGCAACTATATATCTAAGATCAGAGTTTAGATCAGAAGAAGAAACAACAGACACATTATAGAAGCTTCTGGCCCCATATATGGGATCAAATCATCAACAACTGATCAAAATTCTAATGACTAAATCGAATTTAAAGTTGGCCTGGGCACACACACACATATATGAAAGGACAATAAACTCACAGGTTGAAACACAGATGATGATATGATCATTTTCTAGGAGAATTCTAGACAACAATGCTCATGCATGGTACTGTACAATTGGCTTGGTATCAAATGATTATATATTAAGATTAAAGTCATGATAACAAATTGAGGCAACAGACACAGCATATCAATCAGGGGAGTCTTCCATGATCATTCTCATTTCTGTGTCTTAATTGGTAATTAAGAATGCGACCCAGAATTTTGAGGCAACACGTGCGGCCGTGGATCGTCGACCGTTGTCAGTAATAAAATATTAAGAGCCACGTTTGATTTTTGTTTTTGCAAAAAACGCATTTTGGAATAGTGATTTGATGGAGAATGTGTAGTTAAAAATAAGGAAAAGTTCTGAATTTGCATGTAATATTATTTTATTGAAAAATGTGTGATTGAAAGATGAAAGAAAAATGTATTTTGAAAAAAAGGGGAATCAAACAAAACATATATAATTTTGTTATAAAAATTAACAATATTAACCAAATAATATTGTGGCCAAGTTTTGTATAATTCAAAGGAAGAACACGGGTTCGAATTTTTACAATTGCATTAAAATCGCTAAAATGTAACATATATTATTATGGTAAATTTAATATCAAATTTAACGTGTCACAATAGTCAAGCTTTCAATTTCCTAAGGAGAGGTCACGGGTTCGAATCCCCTCATTATCTTTTTGGTAAAAATTGTAGAATTAAAAATATTTCACAATAAAATTGGTGGGAAAGAGATTCAAAACTAGGACTTCTCATGTGAATATACAAGTTCTAGCCAACTTAGCTACAAGAAATGTTTGAAAATAGAACAATTTACCAGGTATATAATCTAAAAGTTTATTCATTGTCAATAAAAAAAGAAAAAAACTGTTCGGGCAGATCGCAACCAATATTTCATAGCCTGCTATTCATTTGAGGGTGTAAATGTCACAAATTTGGTTGAACGGATTGGCCCAATATCAGTAGATAGTATTGAAGAAGAGAAAAAAATAAAGATATAAATAAAATCATGTCAAATATTGTAATGTCTGGTCATATCCATTACAACATACAAAATGTATCTTAAAGATGTTAACGATGAAACGGAACACTGCAAGAAGTGATTTCACTACATATAATATCGCCAGCATGTATGCTAACCGGAAACAAGACATCGACAAGTCAATCACCAGATTTTTGTTATTAATTTTTCTCATTATGGAGTTATCCCATGGATTAATCCTGATTTTGTCTATTAATAAATTTAATAATGATCCACTTAAAGAAAAAAAAGGCCATGAATTTGTGATGGCGACTTGTGTTTTTGACTCCACTATAGAAGTGTAAATCAGTCCCCTCAAATGCCAATGACAAAATGAACATAGGAAGAGCACAATTTGAAAGTATTCATTTGGGTGTTCACACACACACACTTCATTTGGATTCGTAGTGCAGGAAAATGCCTAGCCTTCAAACTTGCATGATCACAGTCCTCTGACATGGAAATAAATGGGTGACAAAATGGGTTGGCCTGGCCCGTGAAAGGGCCGTGTTTGACACACTGAGGGAAATATAAAATAAGATACTCTATTACTTATTGAATTTTTTGTGAAAGGAATGTTTCAACTCCTCAGAGCCCAAGTATACCACATATGATCATATAGTTAGGTATTTTTACTTAAACATGCGTAGCGAAATTAATCAGTTTCAATACCAAAAACTTGACGACCTTTGTGTTTAGGAAGAACTTGTGATGAGAATTAAACTTTGAAGATTACAAATCTGATGTACCACGATCTACCTCAACTGTCTATATATATAGCTTTGAATGGCAATCCACACAATAAAAACAAACTTGAAACTCTATCATCACGCACAAGCACCAAAACAAAATACCGAAATTGCAACAAAAAAATGTGGTCACACAAATAGAGATTATGTTTCAAAAATAATTTTGCAACGACAATATGTTTGTTGCAGACGTTGTCGATTATGAGTCGTAGAATGTATTCTGTGACACTTTTTGTTCATTCTTCGCATTAACAAACTTGCAAAGCTATTAGTTTGATGCTAAAAGTATGAAATAACAAGAAGATATTTGTCGCCCTAATGTCGTCGCAAAACATATATGTCGCGAAAAATCAAGAAGGCGACAAGTCAGTTTGTCGCAACGATTATTCCAATAAAGTTTTTGTGAGAAAAATGTTTGTTACGAATATTATGTTAAAGGTATAACNATATATTTTAAGATATTCAACATTTGTAGTGAAATTTATTAAGCAACAAGTGATGTTTCTAATTAAATTTAAATCGCAACACAAAGAGTTTGTCGTGTCATTATTTGTGCAACGATATATAGTTATTGCCTAATTTATTTCGTGATTATTTATATATGTCACATTTTTTTATTTACAACATATAAAATTATTGTTTAAATTATTTTATGACAATGAATATTTATTTATGTGACTAGTTGTGGTGGTAGTTAAATTTATTTCGTGCACAAAGAGTTTATCACTTCAACGATATAAAATTATTGCCTAATTTATTTTATCTTTATTTATGTATGTTGCGGATTCTATTTTAAGCTTCCGTTTGATCCCCATTCTCACCTCCCCCCAGTAATGCATTTTCTCACATGTGGTCCGCTATAGTGAATTTTGTTTTTGGTCAAATGAATTGTGTGCACAATTAGATGTTTGCCCTCCTCTCATCTTTTGGAAACTGTTGTGAATGAAAAGACACCATGTGAAAAATGAACAATTATTTTATATGGATAGGTACATTGACGTGTACTAATAAAATTTTATTAACGTTAACATATACCATGTTTGATCCACATTATTTCAAAACTAATTTTCAACCACACATTTTCAATAAAATAATATTTTACATCTCATCCAATTTTTTTCTTATTTTTTAGTCACATATTTTCCATCATATCACTATGTAAAATACATTCTACTCTCAATAATGTGCATCATACACCCCCATACTAATTTATTTGTCTATGTTCTTATTACACTACACATGTGCAAAATATTGCACATCCTAAAAAAATTATAGTGTCATTGTTGTTGTGTCCTATAATCGTGAAGTTCGTCCCACTAACTTCGCTGCATTTCATGTACATTCGTTTTGGCATGCTTTTTGTCTTCAGTGTTATGTAGCTCCTTACCTTGGATGCACTGTCGTCTGTCTCTGCTTTCGCAAACGCCTCGTCCACAAATCCAGTACAACATAAAAAATTATGAATACTCATCGTTGTGACGACAATTACAACTTATGTTTCAAATGAATAGCTAGGCATACGGTTAAGGATTTGTCATCTTTGCTTCCACACATCAAAGGCACGTTCAATTACATTTTTGCACGAAGAGTGTCTGTAGTTAAATTGCTCACGAAACCACGACCCGTTCCATCGTCGCGGAACTCTTGAAAATGGTACAATATAACTGATCCTTTGTATGGGACCATATACCCCGGTCGATGAGCAAAATCGGAGTCAGCCAAATAGTACTTACCCGGTGCTGGTAGCGGAAAGTGAATTTTTGGACTGTATATAGCACGAGCCAGTATTTGAACGTCATGCGTATTCTTGGTGGTGCTAGGAAACACAAACGTGAAACATAAATTGAAATCACATACGGCCAACACATTTTGCATCGGTAGTCTTTTTCGGTATGCCGCTTCCCTCTGCTGACTCTGTATGTAAGCTAAAACGCTCTTTGTATGGTCTTAAGAAGGCACATCGGGCTTGGTTTGACAAGTTTCGTCACAGTCTTTTGGATTTCTCCTTTACTCAGAGTCGGTATGACGCATCTCTATTCTTTCACAAGAGTAATGTTGGCATCGTTTGTTTGTTGGTCTATATGGATGACATTATTATTTCTGGATCTGACCAGAATCGTATTCAGAAGCTTCAGCAGCATCTTCACTCAGTTTTTCATATGAAAGCTCTTGGTCAACTTACTTACTTTCTTGGCTTAGAGGTTTATACTATGTCGAATGGTATCTTCTTGAATCAACTTAAGTATATTCAAGACGTGATTAGGTTGGCTAATTTATTTGAAGCCTTATCGGTTAATACGCCTTTGGAGCTTAATGTTAAATATCAAAAAGATGAAGGAAATATTCTTCCAGATCCAACTCTTTATAGGAAGTTGGTAGGTAGTCTCATATATCTCACCATCACACGTCCAGATATTTTCTTTGTTGTTCTTACTGTAAGCAAGTTTATGGACGCCCCTCGTGATCCTCATTTGGTAGATATTCGTCACATTAATCACTATCTTATTAGGACTCCTCATCTGGACTCTTCTTCCCTCGGGGGAGGGGGGTCGTCCCTCAAGGCTTATAGTGATGCTGATTGGACAGGTTGTCCAGATTCTCGTCGATCTACTATTGGGTGGTGTGTCTTTCTGGATGCTCTCATTTCTTGGAAATGTAAGAAACAAGAATGTGTTTCTAAGTCCTCCACTGAGGCTAAATACCGAGCTATGTTCGCTGCATGTTCTGAGGTTGCGTGGTCTTCTTGGAGAACTTGGTTTCTCTCAATCACAGCCCATGTCACCCCATAGTGACAATACTAGTGCTATTCAGATTGTGGCCAATCATGTGTACTATGAATACACCAAACATATTGAAGTATATTGTCATTATATTCGGGACGCCTATGACTCCAAGGTCATAGTTCTTCCCCATGTTTCCACTACTCACCAAGCAGCAGATATCTTCAACAAATTACTCGTCACCATCATACTTATCTAGTCAGCAAGCTTGTGGACTCGCCAACATCAATTTGAGGGGGTGTATTAGCATATTATTAGAATATTATTAGCTTATTATTTGAATATTACCTAATTATAGATAATTAGGTAATTTCCTTGTAAATAGTAGCTAGTTTTCATGTATATTTTATATCCTTAATTATATTGTAAAATTCTATAACAAAGGGCAAGACATACGAGAAATTCATTCCACAAATTATTGTCACATTCAAAGAGGGATTTTACTTTGGTAAAAGATTTTGGTTGACTGGAAACATTATGTACATTTTTCTCAGCTTGTTTGTTAATTGATGGTGAAAGAGGATCTAGGTACTAACGAGAGAGGAGAGTTAAGAAAGATAAGAAAGTAGCCAGGAATTGCTACATTTTAGATTTTTAACTTAAGTGTTTTTTATCGTTATTTTGCTAGTGTGCCTTTCTGAAATGAAATATACATTACTCCAATAACATTTCCTGAAATATGTCCTGGCTTAATATCTGTAAACGGAGAGAACTGGATGGTTCTTATTGATGCTACAAAATGAAGTACATCAACACTACCAGATTTGTCTAAATACAAGGCAGACTTTGTTGTGGTGTCATTTTATAAGGTACTTGTATAAGATCTCTGTAGCTGTACAAATCAATTGTATATATATTGCTAATTATGCTGTGAAGGGCTAAGTTGATTTTTGTATCTTCTATTTTTGCCAGCTATTTGGTTACCCATCTGGACTTAGAGCTCTTATTGTTCGAAATGGTAAGCAGTTGAATTCAGAGGTGGGATTTTTTCTCTAGTTTTATTATATTCTGCACTCTGATCTTTTCCTTTTCCTTATGGCTCCCATTTTTCCTTCAAAAGTTTTGGGGGTACATGTTTTGAGTAAACTGGCCAAAGAAGAAGAATTTAACTTCCCTTCAAAGAAAATTTTACGATTTTCCTTTGATATAAGTATTAATTGATCACATTATAGTTGAAATTTACATTTCTGTTTCCAAGAAACACACACTAACAGCTCTCTCCCACAAAAAAAAAAAAAAAATGCAACAGAAGCTGCCAAGTTAATGAAGAAGATCTATTTTAGTGGAGGTTTGTTCTTGGACCTATTCTCCCAGTTATTTTTACATTTGACAGGTCTCTTACACCAGATCTGAATTGTTTCAGGGACAGTAGCTGCATCAATTGCAGACATTGACTTTTTCAAGAGAAGAGATGGTGTAGAGGAATATTTTGAGGATGGAACCATATCATTCCTGAGTATAGCATCACTTCACCATGGATTCAAAATCCTCAATGCATTAACCATGCCTGCAATATCTCGGTATAACAAAACTCTGCAGCATCTGCAGTAACACTAGCACACAAGCACACGCATGAGTGTTATTGACTCCTAATTTCAGGATTTACGTATAGATTCTGGTTATGTATCAGATGATTTAGCAGTAAACCTCATATGAAGATAAACACTAATGATACCTTTCAAGAAAAAGATAAACACTAATGATGCTTTTTTTAAAATTCTTCTTCTATCTAAACTTTTTAATCAATTTTATTTCTTGTCTGTGTCTAACATATCTCAATAACATAGAATTAGCAAAAGACTCAATGTTCAATATATGTTCATCGCTGATTTTTGTTTTTTGTTCTACTTGTTCTTATCTGGTTTTAGTCATTATATTAGCTGTCCAGGAAGTTGCAAATATTTTCTATTATCCATTATTTTCTAGCTTATGATTATGAGACAAGGTCGCGGTTTCTTCGCATAGAGATGTCCTAATAATTAGTTTTGAAACTCTCTACAACTACAAGCTAACCTTGGAGCTTGCAGTACTTATCTCGTTATCCTTCTTAGTTTCTTCACAAGTAGATCAAAGTTAGCATGTATTAGGGTAATAGTTATTAAATGAATTCTTCAGTGAATGTTCCACAAACGCCGCCCATTTGCTTTGGCATAATATATTGTCCTTGAAATATCTTTTCTTCTCCTTGGATTGAAATTTAAACTTAAATGGAGGACTTGTTCTAAATAATTTTCAATATTTTGAAGGCACACATCATCACTTGCTACTTATGTGAGGAACGAGCTCTTGGATCTGAGGCATGCAAATGGCCATCATGTTTGCACACTTTATGACTTAAGAAATTCAGAGGTTAGTATACCTGATCTTCTTCTAATTTGTTTGAGTGGACGGTAAGCAGTAATTAAACGCAAATCTGTGACTAGTAAAAAATTTACTAAATTGCAATTACATATTGGTGATGACATATTGTTCAGTGCTTTCTGTTGCAATGAGCAATTTCAAAAAGAAAACTTGCCCTCTTTTTGAAATTTTCTTACATTAGTTGTTACTTCAAGATCCAGAAATCAATGCACTTTTGAACTCTATAGCTAATTATTTACTAGTACATTGTGATCTTGCAGACGAGCATGTTTGTCACTTTTGTTTACTTTGGAATTCAAACACTATCTGAATAGATTTTGAGTTTCCTCATCAGGTGTTACACAATAAAATGGGTCATACAGTTTCATTTAACTTGAGAAAGCCAGACGGTTCCTGGTTTAGCTATCGGGAGGTGGAAAAACTAGCATCCTTATCGGGTGTTCAATTATGGGTAAGAGTTTAGACCATAGGTACAGGAAATATGTATTGTTTTCTCTCTTCATTTTTGTCAGGGATTTCCAAGACACCATTCCTTAGATGGATTTTTATGTGCTTTCTTAATGGGAGAAATGACTAGTGGATGCCCTTTGATGCTTTCTAGAATGTTTAAACTTTGCTTTTTTTTTTTTGCTGGATGTAATTGGTCTCTCATAATTTTTCTCATTTTTGTCCACTATATTAAAATTTTAGAATAACCATATGTGTAAATGATTTTTGGTTTTAAGGTCCTCATCTTAGCAGCTAACTGTTCAAATTTTGGATTCTGTGATTTCATCCTCGTAAAAGGTTCAACGGATTACCACTTAAGGAGGTGCAACCCAGAAGACACTATCACTGTGCTTCATTTCTGGAATTCCTTGTACATTCCTCTGTACATCTTCGTATAGGTTTAGGATTTTCTTGAACAATTTTCGCTACCGAGAAAAATGTGTCATATTCTTATTCCAGCTATGTGAACAGCCAAGGCCAATTAGCAATAACTTGAATCATGCTTGTATTATGGTGTTAGTTATGCACACGCGACAGTAAAATGATATTTTCTTGTCATCACTCGGTGGAAGAAATATATGCAAATTTTTTTCCATGTGTTAACAATTACTTTCATCTTTTGAGCTTTGTGTATGGACTAAGATTTGACTCTCAGGAGACTGATCTAATTTGTCTAGTTTATAATGTTTTTGAGTTTTCTGATGTATTTCTTTTCCTTTTCTTTCCAATCTTTGTGCGTAGACATGATGCTTTTGTAATCCTGGTGCATGTGCAAAATACCTTGGTTTATCTCGTACCAATCTTCTCTCTAATGTTGAGGTAAATCCGGATTTTTTACTGATTATGATAACAGAGAGAGCATCTAATTCATGCCCAGCTATCTATTGCATAATTTGTATCATTTAGGCAGGTCATGTTTGCTGGGATGATCGTGATATAATGAACGGAAAACCAACTGGAGCTGTTCGAGTGTCATTTGGTTACATGTCAACATTTGGAGATGCAAGGGTATTCCTTTATGCAGTTACTTTTTGATGTCAAATTCTTTCTAAATGTTTGCCTTTCTTAAGCTTATTGAAGGGGATTTGCACTGTATGATACTGCTGGCACAGAGGTTTTTGTTTTAACATTAGAAATCACTATAGCAGTACCTTTTCGTCCAATTCTTTTTTATCTGTCATTTCACTCGTTATTACGCGAATACAAGTCAACACAATAACTCTGTTGTAACATACTACTATGATAAATTCTTCTCCAGACATCTTACTAGCAGACTTTCTGGGAATCGGGTTCCATTGTGAACATTTGATGAAACTAATTGATTGAAAATGATGTTTTTGATTATTTGATGGTATTATTTTTATCAGCATGGTTGTAACTAGGAAATTGGACAATGTACTCCCACAAATCCCACAACACACTGATGACATGCCGACTGGTCCTGTTACTTCAAGGGCATTTGGTTCAGTTGGAGCTGGACCCAGTTCTACTCCTATTGGCTCCAATTATGTAACTATGGATAAAATGGAATAGATGCTGAATGTAAATAGTATCTCGGCCTTGTGCGACAACTTAAAAACAAATATTGTTAAAAAATTCAGGAGACAAAAAACCCATTATGAAGCAATTCTTCAAAATCAAAAAATATTATTTCTGTGACTACCAAGGCATGCATCTAGCATGCACCATTATGTAGATAGCAACTTGAGTTTAGTACGATCCTACATTGATGAACAGAATAACAATATGCTGAACAAATTATCAGACTGAGAATCAAACATGGAAGCTGTTATAGGTTCCCTTCAACAAGATGTTCATGTCCATATAAGCCATGTTCTAAAGCATGCTTCAACATCTCAACAAATTGAAGATATTACAAAATTGGCAAAAGAAAGAAATGGTAAAGGAAAAAAAATATAGTCTTCAAGACCATCAACAAATTATCCTTTGGAAGACTATTCTATGGACAGATACGAACAGCTAGAGATTGGGTAACAAAAAAATCCATCAAGGTAACCAATCTATTCTACTTCGTTAACTTAAATATTATTGTTTTAATTTCATTAATTTCAAACAAAATGAAATTATGTTTTGCAGTGCATATTAGGATGATGGAACTAACAATCTATACAAAAGAGACATGATAAAAGCTATAATGGACACAACGCAAGATATGACTAATGCGGTTAGTAAAATTCATTCATTACAATACATTTAATTCCTTAGGTAATATATTTAACGTACATCTATTTATTCTATTAGAATCTTAAGTTGGAATTAAAATTGTTGCGGCAGCTCATCAATGACGATTCTACACCTGTTTCAAAAGAATATGCAACTCTAGACTTCAAATATGAGAACGA